>JAKCPI010011053.1:0-12280 GCA_023213315.1 Euborellia annulipes | reverse complement strand
GAGAATCTATGGAGATGTGCATTGCAGCAAGTATGATTTATCCTTATCCGATTAATGTTGACTATTTCTTGTCTAGTGGCTTGCGTGCATGTTTTAAACCAGGGGGGACCAGGAAGACTTTTAACTTTTGAGAGAGATTTGCCTTTAATTTGCGATGTTTGCGACCAGTTTGAAGACCATGAACGATAGAGCTGAGCCTTATGGATTGGGATGAGGTCTCTCCAAGGAGTGCTATTGTTAAGGGGAATGCCAACAATGGCAGCCCTTTTCGCTAAATAATCCGCCAGTTCGTTGTGTGGATTTCCGGGTGAGCTTTAATCCAAATAAATTCTTTTTCCTTAAAATTAATTTTAATTGTAATATTGTAATTTAATGCAGAAATCTTTATCGCTATCTGTAATGGAAGGTGGGGGAGGGGGATAAAAAATACATTTATATCTTTTCGCCCCGCGCAATTAAGTTTAAATTTAAATATTTTTATTTCATTTTGAAAAATATTTTTCATTAAAAAAAAAAAGCAGCTTAAATGATTTTAAAGATTTGTTTTATAAGGAAAGGCTATGTGATTTCTCATTCGCCATTCACCGACCTACTCTTCCGTTTTCACGTCCATTAACAGTGAATTATTATAGCCAACATTGTCGGATATAATAAATAATGTGTTTGATGACTTTATGCAAAATGAAGTGTGGGCTCAATTAATTAATTTATTATTATTTAGAAACAACGGTGTATTTAAAATTTCACCAAGCTTTAATAGAATAATGATCTAAATGAAATTTTGGTTAATTAGACCCTTAGGACAATATCAAAATTAAATTAACTCTTATATTATCAAAGTTTATAGAGCACTTAGCGAAAGCTTTGGTTATTTCTAACGTAAGAACATTTCGAGTGGTCAACGAGCGAGAGAAGAAGTTCTCTTTCTCCTTAAAGACCTTTTGATCATCTAGAAAATAACATTAGAGAGACACTAATTTATAAAGCGAAAGGAGAAAACGAAAAAATAAAAGGAATAATGGCGTCTGAGTGAAGTTAACATTTTTTCCTGGTTGGCATTTTTTTAAAATAATTGACCGAAACAATTAAAGATACAAATCTATGTTGTTGTTTCTTTTGTTGACACTTTCTTCATTAAAGCATGCGATATTTACATTATTCTTAATTAAGACTTTTAATTAAAAAAAAATCAAATTATATGATATTTATATGTGATAAAAGCTTCTTTATAAATAATGTATATATTGCATGCTCAATGGGCGATGTCAACATCTTAAAAACAAAGGTGAAAATAAATTGATATCTTCTTGTTTCATTTTTAATTTCAAATTTTTCATATTAGTAAGAGTAACAATAAAACAATTAATAAGTGAGACGAGGTCTTGCTTTTTTTTTTTAATGTTTGTATATACAGTAATTAGGTCTATATCTTATATATAAAAATGAAAATGAAATGGAAAAACGTCCCACACAGCACAAAATATTTCAACAATGTTGCAGAAATATTGCGGATCTTGCATAAATTTTATATTGCAAATCTTGCAAAATATTGGCAACATTGTAGCAATATTGTTGCAATATTCGTATGTCCGCCTTTTTGCAACATTGGAGAAATATTGCATCAATGTTGCTGCAATATTGTCAATATTGAGCAAGATTTGCAATATTGCTGCAACGTTCCAGCAATATTTTGTGCTGGGTGGGGTATATATGTATGTATGTATGTATATGTTCTATAGAAATCCACAATTTTCAAATTAAGTAGACATATATTATTTGAAACGGAGAGTAACGTAGTAATAATTTGAATCACTAATTGTTTCTAGGGAATTTATTATAATCAAATTTCTTCAATATCTGTGACGTAAAAATTTAGATTTTTCTCCTTTTAACAGCTTTATGAAAGGTTTAGTCGGTCCATCGTACGGCCTGGTTGGTTTGATATGGGGAGGGCTTTCTTATATAATGCTAAGAAAAAAAACTTCGTAAAAAAACTTTAAATTGATCTTTGGTATATTGAGTAGAAGTTAACTTGGGTAACTCGTGGTTGCCATCGATATGTTGTACTCAAAAGAGTGTGAGCCAATGAGTGAAAAATTTTAACAATTTTTTTTTTAAATATATATTAGGGATGTAAAATTCGGCTTGATAAAGTTTTAGAATATTTTATTTATTTTATGGTTCAATAAAGTTAATTAAAATAAAACATCATTAAAATTTTAATCATTAACGGTCACTCAATGTATTCAAAAAGACGAAAAATTTCAAAATTTTATTAATATAGCCTACAGTCTAGCTCGGGAGTGAACAAACCAATATTTAAAATAAATAAATCATCAACTGAAGTGGAAAAAGCTACTTTTTAGACAATACTTCCGAAGGCTAAGCATTTTGGTTGCCTACGCTTAAGGTCCCAGTTTCGAGCACGTCAGGCACTTGTGGCGACGACTGTAAGGTTCATGGCCGAAAGATCTCAACCAATTTAGAATTTTTTAGATTATTGATAAAGGTAAATTTTCCATTCTATAAAATTAACCTTTTTCAACAATTTCATATTTTCATTAAGCCACTTTGAATGACCCTGACCCGAACTCCTACAAAAAGGTCACACTCATAGAAGAAATATTCTCAAATTGAATTGCATCTTTTTTTATAGGTGTATAACGTTATGAAAAAGCCGTTTTAATACTCTATTATATTAAAATTATAAGTTTTCTTAATGAACTAATTTGAATAAAAATTTCTTAACTAAAAATAAGGAGATTTATCAGGACACTTAATGACTGTCATTGAATTAATTCGCGTTTTCAAAACACCTTTTGTTTAAAATCACTTGACAAAGCTCCTTATAAAGTCGATGTTGAGAGAGAGAGAGAGAGAGAGAGAGAGAGAGAGAGGGACTCAACTCAAAAGAGAGAGAATTTCACCAGTAACAACTTAAAGACCTCTTATAGAGTACAAAAACAATTTCAATTTTCAAATAATAAATAAAGTTAGTTAAGAGAATATTTTTTTTTTTTATATTATAAAATATAGATTAATTTAAAATTTAATTAAGAAAAGAAAAAAGTTTTATTAAACAAGAAACGAGGAATCAATAGAATTTTTTTATAAGTTAAAAAATCTTTGGCAATGTTGCGTCATTAGGGCATAAAAATTATAAATAAAAAAGGTCAATGCAACGCCCACGACTATACATTCTTCTACTAGTTATATTTTTTTTTTTTCATATAAAGTTGAGTTTTTTATTTCCATGGCCTTTTTTTATTTAAAAAGAACTTAGAATTTCAAAAAGGTTTCTTATTCCACTTTATAGAGAAGACCGACCCGGACCCGGCTTAGAGTTCAGTGGCTGACCCCTGTTTGTTTATCTTTGCATATTGAGCGATTCTTGGAACACCTGTAGAATTTATAAATATTTATATTTATAGCCATTAGTACTTTATTTTTTTATTCCTAATTAGAGTGTAAACCGATTAGTACTTCGACATCTAATGAATTTTAATCAAAACATTTGAGAATAAAAATGAATTAATGAAGTGTTGATTTTTGAAAGCTAGGCAACCGAAATGATCACATGAAATATTTTAATTAACATTTTTCAAAAAGTCCCAATTATTATTACATCAACAAATTAGAACAGGTTATTAGAAAGGGTCATATTTTTAGCTCTCACTGTACCTAGTACTAAGGGAGAGAGCTTATGATCCCTAGCACTTCCAGTTTTAAAGCGTTTAAAGTGTCAATTTTTCAACTTTCATGTTTTTCATTTGTTTACATTTTAACCTTTTATTACATTCATCAAAATCAAAACAAATGTATCCATTTTTTTTCCTTAAATATAACATTCCATTTTTTTTGACAGTTGAATATTTTGGCGCTCCACGAGTTACGTCATCATTATAACATACTCTTTGAAATATGAGTAGGCTCTCTTTGATTTTTGTTTTTTTATTAATTCTTTTATTTTCAAACATTTTTTCCGTATATTATTATCTTTCATGTTTATTTACTATTAAAATGTTTAATTCAAGAAAATCCACAATGAGAGCCGCCCTTTGGATTTAGTTCTGTAAATTCTTTCATACTTTTTGTTTTTAATTTTAATCGAGAGAACGCCTAGAAGTTAGGCAACTAGAAGTGAAAGGGATGAGAAACGAAAGAGAAGAAGGGTGAGGCTTAACTCCTCTGAATACACTAGGAGGAATCAGGCAAGCAATCGGTGGGAGAGAGTATGACGTAAAGCCCCGCCTACTACCTCGGGCCTAATAGAAAAATATGAAAAGTGTTGAGAGGGCACAAGTGGGAGTGAAGGAGGAGTTTCTTTTTCTCCTTTATCCTTCCATTCGTTAACGCAACTGGTTGCCTAACTGCCAGCCGTTCCCATGATTTAAAAAAATAGTTAATGCTCGGATTTTCTTGTCCACTTTTTTTTCTTATTGACAGAATTATTTGAGTACAATATTTGTTCATTTAAAAAACTTTAAAAAAATTATAGCAAATTCAAGTCTTGTCTTTGTCTTCTATATAGGCTATAACCAAGTATTAACCTTTGTCTGGTTAATATTCTTGATCATGTAGAAAATATGTCTCCTTGTTAAAATCGAGGTGTTTATATTTTTTAAGTCTTCTGAAATTCACAAAATATGCTAGGAGGTTGAAATTTGATATTTAAGTAAATTTTCTTTAAAAATCATTATATTGAACTTCTCGAAAAATAAATTAGGGTTATGATCTGGTGAGATTGGCCCACCAGGTATAAATGTATTATACAAATACTTATTCAAAGCATCTTTGTCAAGTCCCAAGTTTAATAATTTAAAAAAATAAATTTGTTTATTGAAATTTCAGAAGAAAGAAAAAGAAAAAAAAAATTGAATTATTTAATTATACAAATTTATTTAATTTCTTTCAATAAAGAACTGTTGATTTTATATTAAATATTTATTTTTAATGTGTGTGTGTGTTTGTGTTTAATATTATTTTTCCGAGTTGAGAGGGATCTTTCTCTTTTCCATCCATCTCACTACCCCAACTGTCATCTCCATTCCGTCTCCCTTGCCAAATTAGGTCCACTGCCCTCAGCCTCATCTGCAAATTCGTCACGCTTGCTAAATTTCGAGTGGCAGTTGCCAAAGCGGTATTCGTTTGAAGTGATCATTCTATCGTAAGTAAATATTTTAACTCCTATGTTATGTCCTGGTTTACTCATTTTATCATAACTTATTTTCGTTTTAATATTAAAAAATAAGAAAAAAAAAAAAAAATCAAAACCATCACTATGAACTGTAAAAAAAATATGAATTTTCAATCGTTTTTCATATACTGTCGTGCTTGAATTTTAATATAGGCTTAACCACTTTGTGAAATCAAATTCATAAACTAGTTTATTAAGTAAAAAAAAAAAAATGAATTTAAATAGCTTAAAAAGTATATTCTTAACATATTAAGTAGTCGAGATGGTATAGGCGTCATACGTATGAAGGCAGGAAACCAAGAGCTCGAGTTCAAACCTCTCAAGTGGCGTTTTTTTTTTTTAAACTAATAAATGAAATTTTTCATAAATCCGTTTATGAAACTTTTAATAAATTGATTTATAAAAGTTCATATTTTAGTATATGAACTTTTTCATATAAGCCCCTTTTCCGAAAATTTTTAACAGCCTGATTTTCTTTTCTAATTCACGAAATTAAATAAATAATAAAAGTGTTATAAATACGTTTAAGGTAAGCAACCTAAATGATCAACTCCCTAATGAATTTTTTGATTAATTGCTCCGAGTTTCCCTAGAACATGTGAGGGCAAATATAATTTTTTAATTGAACAATTCCTTTGGGAGCCGAATGTTCTGTCCCTCTCTTAAACAACCGGCACTAAATCGACTCTAAAAATGTGAAATATTTTTGCTTGACAAGCAATATCTTAAAACTAATGAACTAATTTCTTCTTCATTATTTATTCTAATCATTACCCGTTCTCTATTATTATTATTCCTGGTGCGTACTAACATTTTCCCCAGAAATTTCATATTAATTTGACTTTTTATGAATATTGCCAGACAGACTTGGACATATTATGCAAATTATATTTTACTAGCATTCAGGGAAGCTTTTTGGTGAATAAGCCGCACTCTCTATCTCTCTCAAATATTTCACTAATTGTTTTTGATTTAAAAGATAAGCTTTTATATATTTAATTTAATTGAATATCAGAGTATTTTGATCCAAGAGATAGACTTTCATTTTTAAGAATTACCTACACTGTAAAAAAAAATATGAATTTTCAATCGCTTTTCATATACTTTCGTCCTTGAATTTTAATATACCTAGTTTGTGAAATAGAATTCATAAACTGGTTTATTAAGTAAAAAAAATATATTCTTAACAAACTAAGTAGTCAAGTTGGAAGAGGCGTCATACATATGAAGGGAAGAAACCAAGCGCTCGAGTTCAACTCTCGAGTGGCGGTTTTTTTTTTTAACTAATAAATGAAATTTTTCATAAACCCGTTTATGAAACTTAATAAATTGGTTTAAGAAAATTCATTTTTTAGTATATGAACTTTTTCATATACCCGAATGTAAAATTCATAAACAGTTTGTGAAACAGATTTCACATACAAATTTATCCCTTGAAAATTTTTAACAGTGTATCAAAGTAACTATATTTTTTTTATTATTATCTTATATACAGTACACATGATAAATTTTTCTTCACCCTTTCAAGTTTTATTTTTGCTCTCTTTATGATATTCAAGTCAGGTTGCCATTCACGTTCTCCTCCCCCCCCCTCCCCATTACCAAAAAAAAAAAAAAAAAACAAGTTCAATTTTTTGAACTCCGGAAGGAAGTGGTCACCGCTTGAGGCGTTTGGGTGAACGCATTTTCTAGTGGAAAAAATTCAATTTTTACGCTTCATTTTTTTCTAATAATATTTCTTTTCTTTACAAAGAAATATCTTATATTTTCCTATAATACTCTCTCTCTCTCTCTCTCACCCCCTTCTTCATCTCTCAATCCATAAAAAAGTTTTTTTTAAATAAAAATACATATGTAGCTAACTTTATACTCTAAAATAAGGTGACCTTAAACCTTTATTCTAAAGATAATTTGTTTCAATAAATTTACAATTAGAATAAAGAATCTAATAAACAATCAGCTGAACCGATTAGCTGAAGACATTAAAGGGGAAAAACGCTCCCATTTTCAAATCTAGCTTATGCAAATACCCTCTTTAACATTGATGCTTCCCTAGAATTCATTCTACATTTTTTTAGCGATTAAATTTCCATCTACGACGCTCTGATCTTCCTATAGTGAGTGTCAAAAAAATATTTATTATCTAATTCTGAACATTTGTTGGCCACTTCAGCATAATCGTATTTTGCATTAGAAAAGATTTATTTACTGATAAAATAATGGCTAAAATGCTAGTTTTAGCTCAGGTAACTCGCCGTCGCCACTCAAGTACTCATAATATTTAAGCTTATAATGTAAAAACAAAAATTATTTTTCGCAATAAATATCATTGAGTTTCAAATTTATTTTGTTGCGGGGAACCAAAAGCATATCTCGTGTAGAGAAAAGCTAGCTACTTTTAAAATAACTAAAAATTTAAGAAAAATAGATTTTGATTAAAATCATCAGAATTATGAAAAAAAAAAAAAAATTATAGTTTTTAATGAAAAACAATTATATAATTTAAAATTATTCTCAGGAATCACTTTACACCATATATTTGAAATTTCTCAGGAATCGCCTTACACAATATATTTCTCAGGAATCGCCTTACACAATACATTTCTCAGGAATCGCCTTACACCATATATTTCTCAGGAATCACTTTACACCATATATTTGAAATTTCTCAGGAATCGCCTTACACAATATATTTCTCAGGAATCGCCTTACACAATACATTTCTCAGGAATCGCCTTACACCATATATTTCTAAGGAATCGCCTTACATCATATATTTTCAAGGCAATTCCTGAAAGATTTGTGCTGTTTTATTTCCCCTATTAAATCATCCAGTGAAACCAACAATAATTCATATATCATCATCTAAATATATAAATGATTTATATTAATATATCTTATTCGAAAAGACTTATCTCCTTTCCAACTAGAAAAATAGAGACCACAGAAAAAATATAAAAATTTAAGTTAGGGATTTTCATTTTTTTAATTGGTAGGGAATTTTCTGGTGGTGATTTTAAGCTATCATTAATTTAGATTAGGGTTTGGGAACCTCCCTTTTATACAGAAGAAAAATGTATTTGTGTATGTATGAATGTATTCTAAAGGCGAACAAGCGGTTCAGAGGGCGATGCCCGAAGACGAGACGAAAAACCGCCGAAGGCGGGCATTGGGTCTAGTTAAATAAAATTACTCTGAGAAGAGAAACTGTCCTCTATCGAAAAACTCCTTTGAATTTTACTGATATTTAATTTGGATATGCAATACTAATAACTATATTTTATCATTAATACTGGTACAGTGAGCGCTACAATTAAGTCCCATCCATGCGTTTTCTACTTGTGATTATTTCATTGTTTTTATAAAAGAAAATGAAAATCTTTATTGGAAATTCTCTAGGTTTGAGCCATGAAAGTTTGCATTAAAAAATATATATGTTTTTTAAAAACAATGAAATAATCACAACAAGAAAACGCATGGGTGGAACTCTATTGTGGCGCTCACTGTACTTTAAAAAATTAAATTCAGTATTTTATAATTTGGAATATTTCTCAGACAAAATATTATATCTGGCAAACGATCGGCTCTTTTTCTTGAGATATCGCCAAGATGGTTTCCTTCACTCTTTCCACTTTTGTTTGAAGAGAGGAGAACATTTAAAAGAAAAGTCGATGTGAATGAGGCTCAATACTTGGCAACTCTGAAGGAAAAGATCTTGGAAATATCTCAAGAGATATATCATAAATTGATCGAAGCTGTTTTAAATAGAGCCTTTATTTGTGAATGCGCAAGAGGATCGTTAGTGGTTAGATATCAATAGCAAACAATTTTTTCGTTTACTCTCTAGATGCATTTATCCATTATTTTCCTACACTTTATCTGATTATTTTTTTGCATTCTGAATCCTATTGTAATTTAATATTTTCCTTTAGGTACTCAAGTTGAGAAAGACAGGTATTGTACTCTAATTAGTGTAAATAACATTGAAAGAACAGATTCAAAATGAGTTTTTTTTTTATTGAAGTAATTATTTGAGTTATTTTCTCTCAATAGGAATTACCTCACACTTGTGTATATATGCGTACACAAAATTTATATATAAAAAAAAAAAAAAAAAAAACTAAATAGATTTAATTTTTTATTCCCCCATTGATATACGATATAATTCAATTGCGTTTTACAAATTTAATTGAGTACATTCACGTTGGCCTAATTGGTTTGCATCTCTCTTTCAATTGATGAGATTTGATTAAATGTTTTTTTTTTTTTTTTTTTTTTTTTTTTTTTTAGTCTTCAAATAATCCTTCGATTTACATTTAGGTTTAATTTTTCAGCATAATATTGGATTTAATTTAATTCAAATGAAAAAAAAATGTATTTAAAACCTCATAGGGTTCTTTAGTAAACACTTGGATATTCCACAATATTTAAATGAAAGAAGGTGTAGTTTATTTTGTTTTGAGCTTAGAATAAAAGAAAAAAATCTGGTGTGACTGGTCGGGACACAACTTTCTCTTACCATTGGTAGTGTTCTGTGCTTGTCACACCAGATTTTTTGTGTCGACATATATTTAGCTTCCGACAGTTGTTTGAATTTCAAGATGTAAAATTGCCCAAGGGGCTTGGAGTAGTTGGTAGCGTGCCTACCCTCTATACCGAACGTCTCGGGTTCGGATCCCAGGCGTCCGATAATTTTATTTAAGGCATTTGGATACCAAATGACTTAAATAAAAATGCCTGGACCCCCCAATTGATATATTAAACATACTGATTATCGTAAAAAGTCTTAAATGGCCTCAGTTGCCGAAAAGACTGTGTGAATGTGTGTGTGAATGTGAGGGTGAATGAGAAAAAGTGTGAATGTTTAAAAAAAAAAAAAGATGTAAAATTTATAAATATGGGATGATATTTATATTTTGTTACCATAGCAACCATTTCTCCTATCTTTCTTATGAAGTACAAGAGTAAAGTAGTCTACTTCAAAAGATTTCAATGACAAAATGAGAATATACATTTTAAAGAGCATCAAAACAAATAATTGATTTTTGAATTTTAATTAAAATCGTTGAAGCGAATTTTGAGAAATCGAAAAAAACTGAAAAAGTTCATCAGTAAGGTACTAGTACTCTTTGGCCGATTTTGTTCAAAACCTTCGTGTCCCATGGGAGTGCCTAGTTTAAATATAAAATTTCAACTTCCTAGTTCTTTTAGTTCTAGAGATATTTTGTTCAGAGACAGACAGACAGACCATGTCACGAAAACCACTTTTTTGTTTCAGGGGACCTCAAAACGTGTATATCCTTCAAAATCTCGACATCGAATTTTTGACATGAATTCAATACTTTCTCTTTATTTAAAAATTATCAATTTAATTACACTGTTGGTTGGTCGGGGAGGAAAAGAAATCTACTTATAAATATAAAATAAATATAAACGAAAGTATATTAGTAGAATATATTTCCTCTCCGAAAAAGGATTATTAAAAAATAATTTATAAAACGGAATTATGAAATTTTAATAAGATTAAAAATAATTAATTTTTTTAGACCATTAGTAAAATTCTAAATTAGGTGGAATAAGCCTTATTTACTTCCCTAGTGTTTTATTATATTGTAATTCATCCCCTACGTTTACTCTCACTCTCTCTTTATACCCCATCATCCAAATAACCCCTTAACAAGTTTTCTGTTTTGTATAATAAAGCCACCACGAAGAAGAAATATACATAAAATCGTAAACACACCTCTACTTGCCTTATATACATTTTGGAATGGGATGGCAACAGGATGTCCGTTTTGGCACAAATTGCGTCACCGGCATTGTACTCAAAGGATAAAAGTAAATAACAAAAGAATGAAAGAAGAGGATAAAAGGCAATTCCTTGGCCTCCGTATCTTTTCATTTTTATCCGAATTGTTATTTTAAGCAAAGATTTATAAAAAAAAAAGATCAATTAGCGAGGGAGGGAGAGGGAAACTGAATCAGGAATGCTGTGAAGCAGATGAATAAATAATTTAAAAAAAAAAAAGAAATGAGTCAATCTTTTAAAGGTGAACTGAACTGTCTTTAAAAAAATTTGGTGTCTTTTTTGTCATTTTACACAGACGATAAATTGACGATATTTTAATAAATTATATTTAACCCACGAATGATAAATGTAAATCTTGTTTGAATAGAAGATGTTCTTTTTCTCGGGTGAGTATTTTTAAAATAAATTAACAATTTTATTTATTATAAGAGAAAAAGAACATCTTCTATTCAAACAAGATTAACTCACCGGTCCAGAATCGTCAAATATTCGATAAATGTAAAATATAATATATATTGATATTTCATATATAGGGTAAGAGAAAGTAAAAATACGTGTACTAAAAGAGAATGGCAGCAGGAAAGGATAAAATAAGATAAAAAGTAAAATCTTTTCTAATATGATTTTCATTTAATTAACCTCAGTACTGAACCTAAAGATCTAAGATCATATTTATCATAAATAAAATATTAATAAAATACTTAGCCTTATTTACTTCCTTAGTGGTGTATTATATTGTAATTTGCAAAAATATGGAAAATTTTGATATATTATCCTTTTTTATAACTATTCTTTTTGTATAATATATTTTCATATTTTGTTTTTATATAAGGTATATATTGTAAAAACAAAAATAATGTAATAACATTGGTGGGTGAATATAGATGAAACTGACCGGCAAAAAATAAATGAAAAAGAAAAATCTTTATTTCTAAATATACTTGGATGTGTTGCAAGAGTAGAAATTATGTCATAATTTAATCTAGAGTATTAAATGAAAATCAAATAAGAAGATATTTTATTTTTTACCACTTGCTGCTATCCAAACAGATTAAAAATTAGATTATAATTGGTCTTTGATATAAAAAAAATATATATATAAGCTTTTCATTCAGGGGGACCAACTACTATTATTAAAATAATTGATACCCAATTTAAAGAGAGATGTAATTTTCCAGAGGAAACCAGCAAAGTGGAGAAAAAAATTAATGAAACAATATCTAGCTACTTTTATTTTATTTCTTCAGTATTTGAAATAAAAATAAATTCGGGGT
>JAKCPI010011052.1:0-15461 GCA_023213315.1 Euborellia annulipes | reverse complement strand
AAAAAAAAAAATCCTGGCTACATTTTTCTTCTTTCATTCCAGATAAATATTAATTTATTTTGTTATAATTTTTTTTATATCAATAACTTGGCATAAATAAATTCTTTTTCCTTAAAATTAATTTTAATTGTAATATTGTAATTTAATGCAGAAATCTTTATCGCTATCTGTAATGGAAGGTGGGGGAGGGGGATAAAAATACATTTATATCTTTTCGCTCCGCGCAATTAAGTTTAAATAATTTTTATTTCATTTTGAAAAAATATTTTTCATTAAAAAAAAAAAAGCAGCTTAAATGATTTTAAAGATTTGTTTTATAAGGAAAGGCTATGTGATTTCTCATTCCGCCATTCACCGACCTACTCTTCCGTTTTCACGTCCATTAACAGTGAATTATTATAGCCAACATTGTCGGATATAATAAATAATGTGTTTGATGACTTTATGCAAAATGAAGTGTGGGCTCAATTAATTAATTTATTATTATTTAGAAACAACGGTGTATTTAAAATTTCACCAAGCTTTAATAGAATAATGATCTAAATGAAATTTTGGTTAATTAGACCCTTAGGACAATATCAAAATTAAATTAACTCTTATATTATCAAAGTTTATAGAGCACTTAGCGAAAGCTTTGGTTATTTCTAACGTAAGAACATTTCGAGTGGTCAACGAGCGAGAGAAGAAGTTCTCTTTCTCCTTAAAGACCTTTTGATCATCTAGAAAATAACATTAGAGAGACACTAATTTATAAAGCGAAAGGAGAAAATGAAAAAATAAAAGGAATAATGGCGTCTGAGTGAAGTTAACATTTTTTTCCTGGTTGGCATTTTTTTAAAATAATTGACCGAAACAATTAAAGATACAAATCTCTGTTGTTGTTTCTTTTGTTGACACTTTCTTCATTAAAGCATGCGATATTTACATTATTCTTAATTAAGACTTTTAATTAAAAAAAAATCAAATTATATGATATTTATATGTGATAAAAGCTTCTTTATAAATAATGTATATATTGCATGCTCAATGGGCGATGTCAACATCTTAAAAACAAAGGTGAAAATAAATTGATATATTCTTGTTTCATTTTTAATTTCAAATTTTTCATATTAGTAAGAGTAACAATAAAACAATAAGTGAGACGAGGTCTTGCTTTTTTTTTTTAAATGTTTGTATATACAGTAATTAGGTCTATATCTTATATATAAAAATGAAAATGAAATGGAAAAACGTCCCACACAGCACAAAATATTTCAACAATGTTGCAGAAATATTGCGGATCTTGCATAAATTGCCAATTAATATTGCATAAATATTGCAAATCTTGCAAAATATTGGCAACATTGTAGCAATATTGTTGCAATATTCGTATGTCCGCCTTTTTGTAACATTGGAGAAATATTGCATCAATGTTGCTGCAATATTGTCAATATTGAGCAAGATTGGCAAAATTGCTGCAACATTCCAGCAATATTTTGTGCTGGGTGGGGTATATATGTATGTATGTATGTATATGTTCTATAGAAATCCACAATTTTCAAATTAAGTAGACATATATTATTTGAAACGGAGAGTAACGTAGTAATAATTTGAATCACTAATTGTTTTAGGGAATTAATTATAATCAAATTTCTTCAATATTTGAGTAAAAATTTAGATTTTTCTCCTTTTGACAGCTTTATGAAATGATTTAGTCGGTCCATCGTACGGCCTGGTTGGTTTGATATGGGGAGGGCTTTCTTATATAATGCTAAGAAAAAAAACTTCGTAAAAAAACTTTAAATTGATCTTTGGTATATTGAGTAGAAGTTAACTTGGGTAACTCGTGGTTGCCATCGATATGTTGTACTCAAAAGAGTGTGAGCCAATGAGTGAAAAATTTTAACAATTTTTTTTTTAAATATATATTAGAGATGTAAAATTCGGCTTGATAAAGTTTTAGAATATTTTATTTATTTTATGGTTCAATAAAGTTAATTAAAATAAAACATCATTAAAATTTTAATCATTAACGGTCACTCAATGTATTCAAAAAGACGAAAAATTTCAAAATTTTATTAATATAGCCTACAGTCTAGCTCGGGAGTGAACAAACCAATATTTAAAATAAATAAATCATCAACTGAAGTGGAAAAAGCTACTTTTTAGACAATACTTCCGAAGGCTAAGCATTTTGGTTGCCTACGCTTAAGGTCCCAGTTTCGAGCACGTCAGGCACTTGTGGCGACGACTGTAAGGTTCATGGCCGAAAGATCTCAACCAATTTAGAATTTTTTAGATTATTGATAAAGGTAAATTTTCCATTCTATAAAATTAACCTTTTTCAACAATTTCATATTTTCATTAAGCCACTTTGAATGACCCTGACCCGAACTCCTACAAAAAGGTCACACTCATAGAAGAAATATTCTCAAATTGAATTGCATCTTTTTTTATAAGTGTATAACGTTATGAAAAAGCTGTTTTAATACTCTATTATATTAAAATTATAAGTTTTCTTAATGAACTAATTTGAATAAAAATTTCTTAACTAAAAATAAGGAGATTTATCAGGACACTTAATGACTGTCATTGAATTAATTCGCGTTTTCAAAACACCTTTTGTTTAAAATCACTTGACAAAGCTCCTTATAAAGTCGATGTTGAGAGAGAGAGAGAGAGAGAGAGAGAGAGAGAGAGAGAGGGACTCAACTCAAAAGAGAGAGAATTTCACCAGTAACAACTTAAAGACCTCTTAAAGAGTACAAAAACAATTTCAATTTTCAAATAATAAATAAAGTTAGTTAAGAGAATATTTTTTTTTTTTATATTATAAAATATAGATTAATTTAAAATTTAATTAAGAAAAGAAAAAAGTTTTATTAAACAAGAAACGAGGAATCAATAGAATTTTTTTTATAAGTTAAAAAAATCTTTTGGCAATGTTGCGTCATTAGGGCATAAAAATTATAAATAAAAAAGGTCAATGCAACGCCCACGACTATACATTCTTCTACTAGTTATATTTTTTTTTTCATATAAAGTTGAGTTTTTTATTTCCATGGCCTTTTTTTATTTAAAAAGAACTTAGAATTTCAAAAGGTTTCTTATTCCACTTTATAGAGAAGACCGACCCGGACCCGGCTTAGAGTTCAGTGGCTGACCCCTGTTTGTTTATCTTTGCATATTGAGCGATTCTTGGAACACCTGTAGAATTTATAAATATTTATATTTATAGCCATTAGTACTTTATTTTTTTTATTCCTAATTAGGTATAAACCGATTAGTAGGGCTGGACGGTAAACCGGTTTACCGGTAAAAATTTTTTACCGAAAACGCGGTAACGAATCTCTAATTCGATAAAAACCGGTTTTTTTTCCGAAAGTCGGTAAAAACCTATTTTTTCGGGCGGTAAAAAATTTTGGTTCCGCGGGAAAAAAAATGTTTCGGCAAAAAATTGGCTCTCTAAAAAAAAGGTAAAATATTTTTCCGACCGGGGAAAAATTTTGGGTCCGCGAGGGGAAAAAGGTTTCGGCAAAAAATTTACATCCCGCGAGGGAAAAAATGTTTCGGCAAAAATTGGCTCTCTAAAAAAAAGGTAAAATATTTTTTCGGCCTGAGAAAAATTTTGGTTCCGCAAAAAAAAAAAAATGTTCCGCGGCGGCAAACTTTGGTTCCGCGGGCGGTAAAAAATTTTTACCGACTTTCGAGAAAAACCGGTTTTTTTTTCATTATCGAGGTCGGTAATGAAAATCCATTACCGTCCAGCCCTACCGATTAGTACTTCGACATCTAATGAATTTTAATCAAAACATTTGAGAATAAAAATGAATTAATGAAGTGTTGATTTTTGAAAGCTAGGCAACCGAAATGATCACATGAAATATTTTAATTAACATTTTTCAAAAAGTCCCAATTATTATTACATCAACAAATTAGAACAGGTTATTAGAAAGGGTCATATTTTTAGCTCTCACTGTACCTAGTACTAAGGGAGAGAGCTTATGATCCCTAGCACTTCCAGTTTTAAAGCGTTTAAAGTGTCAATTTTTCAACTTTCACGTTTTTCATTTGTTTACATTTTAACCTTTTATTACATTCATCAAAATCAAAACAAATGTATCCATTTTTTTCCTTAAATATAAGGGTGCGTACACACCTGCGCTCTGCTCCGCTCGCGAGCAGTTCGCGGCTCGTGTTCGTTGCTCGTTCCATTTTCATTGAAATTATTCATTTTGACGAACCTGCCGCGATCCAAAGAAAAGCCACGAACATTTTAATTAATTTGGAATTTTTATTATTAATTATTTATAATTATTAATCGCAAATAGATTGTGTTGCTGAGCGCGCCTAATTACTAATAAAAAACATTTAAACTAATTATTATTTGGTGTAGATAATAATGTCTCTGAGGCGAGATAGAGAAAACGCTCTTGCCGTTTCGGTTATGAGTGGTGCTTTTTTGCTAATGGCAAGTTTGTCAAAAACGAAAAGGAGACGACGACGTTGGTGGTGTACTAATCTATTTAAAAAACAGAATGGTAGTGAAATTGTGATGGCAACAAATAAGCGGTCAATATAAGAATTTTACTCGAATGTCAGAGATTATTTGTCAAGTCTATTTAATATAAAAATAATAAATTTTAATATCAATTTATATTTTATATAATTTTTTTTTATTAAACCCGATCCTTTGAAAATATTTGATTAATTCTTCATTTTTTTGAAAACTGATATTAAAATTTACTTAAAAAATACTATATAAAATCATCATAGGCCTATATTTTAAGGAAATAATATACATATAATTAACCTCCCTGGTCTCTGAGGGACATAGAAGATGATAATATTAAAAAAAATATTTAAATAATGATTTAGAGAAGACTTATAAAGGCTAAAAGTAGGTCTATTTTATATTTTGCTCGCGAGCCGCTCGCGGCACCGCAGCGCGCCGTCCAAATCTGAGCCGCGAACCATCAAAGGGTTTGTCGAAAAAGCCGACAAGAGATGGATCGCGGCGAGCAGCTCGCGAGCGACTCTCGAGCAGCTCGCGAGCATCTCAAAACCCGTACACATCTAACGAACATGGTGCTCGCGAGCGGAGCAGAGCGCAGGTGTGTACGCACCCTAACATCCCATTTTTTTGACACTTGAATATTTTGGCGCTCCACGAGTTACGTCATCATTATAACATACTCTTTGAAATATGACTAGGCTCTCTTTGTTTTGTTTTTTTACTACTAATTCTTTTATTTTCAAACATTTTTTCCATATATTATTATCTTTCATGTTTATTTAATGTTTAAGGTCAAGAAAAATCCAGGAGAGAACGCCTAGGAGTTAGGCAACTAGAAGTGACAGGGATGAGAAATGAAAGAGAAGAAGGGGCTTAACTCCTCTCAAGACACTAGGAGGAATCAGACAAGCAATCGGTGGGAGGGAGTATGACGTAAAGCCCCGCCTACTACCTCGGGCCTAATAGAAAAATATGAAAAGTGTTGAGAGGGCACAAGTGGGAGTGAAGGAGGAGTTTCTTTTTCTCCTTTATCCTTCCATTCGTTAACGCAACTGGTTGCCTAACTGCCAGCCGTTCCCATGATTTAAAAAAATAGTTAATGCTCGGATTTTCTTGTCCACTTTTTTTTCTTATTGACAGAATTATTTGAGTACAATATTTGTTCATTTAAAAAACTTTAAAAAAATTATAGCAAATTCAAGTCTTGTCTTTGTCTTCTATATAGGCTATAACCAAGTATTAACCTTTGTCTGGTTAATATTCTTGATCATGTAGAAAATATGTCTCCTTGTTAAAATCGAGGTGTTTATATTTTTTAAGTCTTCTGAAATTCACAAAATATGCTAGGAGGTTGAAATTTGATATTTAAGTAAATTTTCTTTAAAAATCATTATATTGAACTTCTCGAAAAATAAATTAGGGTTATGATCTGGTGAGATTGGCCCACCAGGTATAAATGTATTATACAAATACTTATTCAAAGCATCTTTGTCAAGTCCCAAGTTTAATAATTTAAAAAAATAAATTTGTTTATTGAAATTTCAGAAGAAAGAAAAAGAAAAAAAAAATTGAATTATTTAATTATATTTAATTTCTTTCAATAAAGAACTGTTGATTTTATATTAAATATTTATTTTTAATGTGTGTGTGTGTGTTTGTGTTTAATATTATTTTTCCGAGTTGAGAGGGATCTTTCTCTTTTCCATCCATCTCACTACCCCAACTGTCATCTCCATTCCGTCTCCCTTGCCAAATTAGGTCCACTGCCCTCAGCCTCATCTGCAAATTCGTCACGCTTGCTAAATTTCGAGTGGCAGTTGCCAAAGCGGTATTCGTTTGAAGTGATCATTCTATCGTAAGTAAATATTTTAACTCCTATGTTATGTCCTGGTTTACTCATTTTATCATAACTTATTTTCGTTTTAATATTAAAAAATAAGAAAAAAAATCTGGTGTGACTGTCGCACAGCACACAACTTTCTCTTACCTTCGGTAATCGAAAGTTGTGTTCTGTGCTTGTCACACCAGATTTTTTGTGTCGACATATATTTAGTTTCCGCCAATATATTAGAATTTAAGATGTCAAATTTATAAACATGGGAAAATATTTATATTTTGTTACCATGGCAACCATTTCTCCTATCTTTCCTATGAAGCACAAGAGTAAAGTGTGCTTCAAACAATTTTGAGGGCAAAACGAGAATATACATTTGAAAGAGCATCTAAAAAATAATTGATTTTTGAATTTTAATCAAAATCGTTAGAGCAAATTTTGAGAAAATCGAAAAAAACTGAAAAAGTACATCAGTAAAGTACTAGTACTCTTTGGCTGATTTTGATTAAAAGCTTATTTTTCCGGTCCCGGGAGGTGTTTAACTTAAATATAAAATTTCAGCCTCATAGCTCAATTCCTTCATGCTTAAAAGTGAACACAGACACACACACCCACACACCCACACACCCACAGACAGACCATGTCGCGAAAACCACTTTTTTGGATTCAGGGGACCTCAAAACGTAAAGATCCATCAAAATCTCGACATCGAATTTTTGACATGAATCCAATACTTTCTCTCTATATATATATTACATATATACATAGGTAAGAGAAAGTAAAAAAAAATCAAAACCATCACTATGAACTGTAAAAATAAATATGTTTTTTCAATCGTTTTTCATATACTGTAGTGCTTGAATTTTAATATAGGCTTAACCACTTTGTGAAATCAAATTCATAAACTAGTTTAATAATTATTAAGTAAAAAAAAAAAAATGAATTTAAATAGCTTAAAAAGTATATTCTTGAAATATTAAGTAGTCGAGATGGTATAGGCGTCATACGTATGAAGGCAAGAAACCAAGAGCTCGAGTTCAAACCTCTCAAGTGGCGTTTTTTTTTTAAACTAATAAATGAAATTTTTCATAAATCCGTTTATGAAACTTTTAATAAATTGATTTATAAAAGTTCATATTTTAGTATATGAACTTTTTCATATAAGCCCCTTTTCGAAAATTTTTAACAGCCTGATTTTCTTTTCTAATTCACGAAATTAAATAAATAATAAAATTGTTATAAATACGTTTAAGGTAAGCCTAAATGATCAACTCCCTAATGAATTTTTTGATTAATTGCTCCGAGTTTCCCTAGAACATGTGAGGGCAAATATAATTTTTTAATTGAACAATTGCTTTGGGAGCCGAATGTTCTGTCCCTCTCTTAAACAACCGGCACTAAATCGACTCTAAAAATGTGAAATATTTTTGCTTGACAAGCAATATCTTAAAACTAATGAACTAATTTCTTCTTCATTATTTATTCTAATCATTACCCGTTCTCTATTATTATTATTCCTGGTGCGTACTAACATTTTCCCCAGAAATTTCATATTAATTTGACTTTTTATGAATATTGCCAGACAGACTTGGACATATTATGCAAATTATATTTTACTAGCATTCAGGGAAGCTTTTTGGTGAATAAGCCGCACTCTCTATCTCTCTCAAATATTTCATTAATTGTTTTTGATTTAAAAGATAAGCTTTTATATATTTAATTTAATTGAATATCAGAGTATTTTGATCCAAGAGATAGACTTTCATTTTTAAGAATTACCTATACTGTTAAAAAAAATATGAATTTTCAATCGCTTTTCATTTACTTTCGTGCTTGAATTTTAATATACCCAGTTTGTGAAATAGAATTCATAAACTGGTTTATTAAGTAAAAAAAAATATATTCTTAACAAACTAACAATTGTAAGTAGTCAAGTTGGAAGAGCCGTCATACATATGAAGGGAAGAAACCAAGAGCTCGAGTTCAAACCTCTCGAGTGGCGGTTTTTTTTTTTAACTAATAAATGAAATTTTTCATAAACCCGTTTATGAAACTTAATAAATTGGTTTAAGAAAATTCATTTTTTAGTAGGTCCTATATGAACTTTTTCATATACCCGAATGTAAAATTCATAAACAGTTTGTGAAACAGATTTCACATATAAATTTATCCCTTGAAAATTTTTAACAGTGTATCAAAGTAACTATATTTTTTTTATTATTATCTTATATACAGTACATATGATAAATTTTTCTTCACCCTTTCAAGTTTTATTTTTGCTCTCTTTATGATATTCAAGTCAGGTTGCCATTCACGTTCTCCTCCCCCCCCACCCCCATTACCAAAAAAAAAAAAAAACAAGTTCAATTTTTTGAACTCCGGAAGGAAGTGGTCACCGCTTGAGGCGTTTGGGTGAACGCATTTTCTAGTGGAAAAATTCAATTTTTACGCTTCATTTTTTTTCTAATAATATTTCTTTTCTTTACAAAGAAATATCTTATATTTTCCTATAATACTCTCTCTCTCTCTTTCACCCCCTTCTTCATCTCTCAATCCATAAAAAAGTTTTTTTTTAAATAAAAATACATATGTAGCTAACTTTATACTCTAAAATAAGGTGACCTTAAACCTCTATTCTAAAGATAATTTGTTTCAATAAATTTACAATTAGAATAAAGAATCTAATAAACAATCAGCTGAACCGATTAGCCGAAGACATTAAAGGGGAAAAACGCTCCCATTTTCAAATCTAGCTTATGCAAATACCCTCTTTAACATTGATGCTTCCCTAGAATTCATTCTACATTTTTTTAGCGATTAAATTTCCATCTACGACGCTCTGATCTTCCTATAGTGAGTGTCAAAAAAATATTTATTATCTAATTCTGAACATTTGTTGGCCACTTCAGCATAATCGTATTTTGCATTAGAAAAGATTTATTTACTGATAAAATAATGGCTAAAATGCTAGTTTTAGCTCAGGTAACTCGCCGTCGCCACTCAAGTACTCATAATATTTAAGCTTATAATGTAAAAACAAAAATTATTTTTCGCAATAAATATCATTGAGTTTCAAATTTATTTTGTTGCGGGGAACCAAAAGCATATCTCGTGTAGAGAAAAGCTAGCTACTTTTAAAATAAGTAAAAATTTAAGAAAAATAGATTTTGATTAAAATCATCAGAATTATGAAAAAAAAAAAAAAAAAAATTATAGTTTTTAATGAAAAACAATTATATAATTTAAAATTATTCTCAGGAATCACTTTACACCATATATTTGAAATTTCTCAGGAATCGCCTTACACAATATATTTCTCAGGAATCGCCTTACACAATACATTTCTCAGGAATCGCCTTACACCATATATTTCTCAGGAATCACTTTACACCATATATTTGAAATTTCTCAGGAATCGCCTTACAATATATATTTCTAAGGAATCGCCTTACATCATATATTTTCAAGGCAATTCCTGAAAGATTTGTGCTGTTTTATTTCCCCTATTAAATCATCCAGTGAAACCAACAATAATTCATATATCATCATCTAAATATACACTGTAAAAAAAAATATGAATTTTCATTCATATCTCATAAACTTTGGTGGTTTAATTTTAATAGACCAGGATATGAGCTAAAATTAATATACAAGTATATGAATAAGTATCGCTTTAAAAAAAATATGAATTTTCCTTCTTTTTTCATATACTTTTCGTAGTTTAATTTTAATACACCCAGGATGTGAAATAAAATTAATATAAAAGTTTATGAACAAATTATCAACTTTTAAACTTATCTTTTTCTTTGTGTGCCGCCAAATTTTGAAATCGTTAAAAGTGCACCGCGACAAGTTGAGAATCACTGGTCTAAACGTTCTCAAATAACTCGACTACCTCAAGGAAGTTTTATTAATATTATTTTATAATTATTTTAAGGAAACTTGAAATTATTCTATTAAAATTTATTTCACAAATCTAAATTTATTAAATTCTGGTTTGAAATTCGCGCTCTAAACTATTTAAATATTTATGAAGTATATTAAAATCATACTAATTAAATAATTTTTATAAAGTAATTCAACTAATAGCTATAAAAATTAAAATTAAAATTAACAATTTCACCAAAATAATTAATTTTAAAATATACAAGAAATTGGTTAGGTTGGCACCAGGTTGGCACCAAATTCTGTTTTTGAAGTAGCTGATTTAACGCATAGATAATTGAACGTGTATTATTATTTAAAATGAAATATAAATATTTAATCAATATATTGAAATAGGAACATTTTACTAACAAAATCGTAAGTATTGAATTTGAATTTTTTCATTGAAATTTTTTTTTCTCAATTTCAAGTCAATTATTGTTTGTCATTTTTCAGGTGAGGTTAGTTAATACTCCAACAAACTGCAATGAAAATGTAACTCTTTATTTCTTCTCAAAGAAGATGAAAATCGACATATTTTTTGTATTAAATAATTAAAATGATTTGTATTTGTGTTAAATTTACTTGGAAATGTATAAAAATTTATTTTTTGATACAAATTTATTATTTTAATACTTTAATTTGTTTTATTATTTAGTAAAATTGTATATTTTAATATAATATAATTTTTTTTTAATAAATAAAAAATAAAATAAATAAAAAAAAACTATTATTTCACCTAGACCACTCACTTTCCCTCAAAACTATAAACTCGTAAGGACTTTAATTTTTGTTTATTAAAGCTTTTGTGGTTTGAAATATTATTATTAGGAGAATTTTTAATTATAGACCACATATTTGTATTAAATATTTATTAAAAATATATATATTTGTACAGTATTTATATATTTTTAATAAATATTTAATACAAATATGTGGTCTATAATTAAAAATTCTCCTACTTTCATTTTTCACAAAAAAGTATATTATTTCTCATAAACCCGTAATTTAAATTTCATATACCAAAAATGAATTTATTCATATACCCGAAAATGAATTTTTTCATATACCCGTAATTTAAATTTCATATACCAAAAATGAATTTATTCATATACCCGAAAATGAATTTTTTCATATACCCGAATATGAAAGTTCATTTTTGGTATATGACCTTTCTCATATACCCAAAATGAATATTCATAAACAGTTTGTGTAACAGACTTACTACACATGTGTATGAATATGGCTCGAAAATTTTTAACAGTGTATAAATGATTTATATATCTTATTCGAAAAGACTTATCTCCTTTCCAACTAGAAAAATAGAGACCACAGAAAAAATATAAAAATTTAAGTTAGGGATTTTCATTTTTTTAATTGGTAGGGAATTTTCTGGTGGTGATTTTAAGCTATCATTAATTTAGATTAGGGTTTGGGAACCTCCCTTTTATACAGAAGAAAAATGTATTTGTGTATGTATGAATGTATTCTAAAGGCGAACAAGCGGTTCAGAGGGCGATGCCCCAAGACGAGACGAAAAACCGCCGAAGGGGGGCATTGGGTCTAGTATTAAATAAAATTACTCTGAGAAGAGAAACTGTCCTCTATCGAAAAACTCCTTTGAATTTTACTGATATTTAATTTGGATATGCAATACTAATAACTATATTTTATCATTAATACTGGTACAGTGAGCGCTACAATTAAGTCCCATCCATGCGTTTTCTACTTGTGATTATTTCATTGTTTTTATAAAAGAAAATGAAAATCTTTATTGGAAATTCTCTAGGTTTGAGCCATGAAAGTTTGCATTAAAAAATATATACTATGTTTTTTAAAAACAATGAAATAATCACAACAAGAAAACGCATGGGTGGAACTCTATTGTGGCGCTCACTGTACTTTAAAAATTAAATTCAGTATTTTATAATTTGGATTATTTCTCAGACAAAATATTATATCTGGCAAACGATCGGCTCTTTTTCTTGAGATATCGCCAAGATGGTTTCCTTCACTCTTTCCACTTTTGTTTGAAGAGAGGAGAACATTTAAAAGAAAAGTCGATGTGAATGAGGCTCAATACTTGGCAACTCTGAGGGAAAAGATCTTGGAAATATCTCAAGAGATATATCATAAATTGATCGAAGCTGTTTTAAATAGAGCCTTTATTTGTGAATGCGCAAGAGGATCGTTAGTGGTTAGATATCAATAGCAAACAATTTTTTCGTTTACTCTCTAGATGCACTTGTCCATTATTTTCCTATACTTTATCTGATTATTTTTTTGCATTCTGAATCCCATTGTAATTTAATATTTTCCTTTAGGGACTCAAGTTGAGAAAGACAGGTAATGTACTCTAATTAGCGTAAATAACATTGAAATAACAGATTCAAAATGAGTTTTTTTTTATTAAAGTAATTATTTGAGTTATTTTATCTCAATAGGAATTACCTCACACTTGTGTATATA
The DNA here is from genome assembly GCA_023213315.1 of Euborellia annulipes. Classification (NCBI taxonomy): domain Eukaryota; kingdom Metazoa; phylum Arthropoda; class Insecta; order Dermaptera; family Anisolabididae; genus Euborellia; species Euborellia annulipes. The sequence goes on along the minus strand of JAKCPI010011052.1, from coordinate 2,739 downwards.
TGCGTACACAAAATTTATATAAAAAATAAAAATAAAAACTAAATAGATTTAATTTTTTATTCCCCCATTGATATACGATATAATTCAATTGCGTTTTACAAATTTAATTGAGTACATTCACGTTGGCCTAATTGGTTTGCATCTCTCTTTCAATTGATGAGATTTGATTAAATGTTTTTTTTTTTTTTTAGTCTTCAAATAATCCTTCGATTTACATTTAGGTTTAATTTTTCAGCATAATATTGGATTTAATTTAATTCAAATGAAAAAAAATGTATTTAAAACCTCATAGGGTTCTTTAGTAAACACTTGGATATTCCACAATATTTAAATGAAAGAAGGTGTAGTTTATTTTGTTTTGAGCTTAGAATAAAAGAAAAAAATCTGGTGTGACTGGTCGGGACACAACTTTCTCTTACCATTGGTAGTGTTCTGTGCTTGTCACACCAGATTTTTTGTGTCGACATATATTTAGCTTCCGACAGCTGTTTGAATTTCAAGATGTAAAATTTATAAATATGGGATGATATTTATATTTTGTTACCATAGCAACCATTTCTCCTATCTTTCTTATGAAGTACAAGAGTAAAGTAGTCTACTTCAAAAGATTTCAATGACAAAATGAGAATATACATTTTAAAGAGCATCAAAACAAATAATTGATTTTTGAATTTTAATTAAAATCATTGAAGCGAATTTTGAGAAATCGAAAAAAACTGAAAAAGTTCATCAGTAAGGTACTAGTACTCTTTGGCCGATTTTGTTCAAAACCTTCGTGTCCCATGGGAGTGCCTAGCTTAAATATAAAATTTCAACTTCCTAGTTCTTTTAGTTCTAGAGATATTTTGTTCACAGACAGACAGACAGACCATGTCACGAAAACCACTTTTTTGTTTCAGGGGACCTCAAAACGTGTATATCCTTCAAAATCTCGACATCGAATTTTTGACATGAATTCAATACTTTCTCTATATTTAAAAATTATCAATTTAATTACACTGTTGGTTGGTCGGGGAGGAAAAGAAATCTACTTATAAATATAAAATAAATATAAACGAAAGTATATTAGTAGAATATATTTCCTCTCCGAAAAAGGATTATTAAAAAATAATTTATAAAACGGAATTATGAAATTTTAATAAGATTAAAAATAATTAATTTTTTTTAGACCATTAGTAAAATTCTAAATTAGGTGGAATAAGCCTTATTTACTTCCCTAGTGTTTTATTATATTGTAATTCATCCCCTACGTTTACTCTCACTCTCTCTTTATACCCCATCATCCAAATAACCCCTTAACAAGTTTTCTGTTTTGTATAATAAAGCCACCACGAAGAAGAAATATACATAAAATCGTAAACACACCTCTACTTGCCTTATATACATTTTGGAATGGGATGGCAACAGGATGTCCGTTTTGGCACAAATTGCGTCACCGGCATTGTACTCAAAGGATAAAAGTAAATAACAAAAGAATGAAAGCAGAGGATAAAAGGCAATTCCTTGGCCTCCGTATCTTTTCATTTTTATCCGAATTGTTATTTTAAGCAAAGATTTAAAAAAAAAAGATCAATTAGTGAGGGAGGGAGAGGGAAACTGAATCAGGAATGCTGTGAAGCAGATGAATAAATAATTTAAAAAGATGAGTCAATCTTTTAAAGGTGAACTGCTGTCTTTAAAAAAATTTGGTGCCTTTTTTATCATTTTACATAGACGATAAATTGGCGATATTTAAATAAATTATATTTAACCCACTAATGATAAATGTAAATCTTGTTTGAATAGAAGATGTTCTTTTTCTCGGGTGAGTATTTTTAAAATAAATTAACAATTTAATTTATTATAAAAGAAAAAGAACATATTCTATTCAAACAAGATTAACTCAATCAATCGTCAAATATTCGATAAATGTAAAATATAATATATATTGACTAGACGCAAAGCCCCGCCTTCGGGGGGATGGATGGATTGGATGTGTTCCAAGAGTAGAAATTACGTCAGTAATTTAATCCTAGAGACATACCTCCAAACAGTAAAAATAATTTTTTAAGATGAACATAAATTGGTAAAAACTTTCATACATTGCCATGTCAACTAAACCCAACGATTTGACATCAATTTTTGCCCTGATGAAGAGTGCAATTGGACTCGGAAACGTCGAAATAATATAGACATTTATTTTATTTTTCGCCTGAATACCACATCCTCATATTTAATCAAAAATGTTTAAAATTTTTTATATTTTTTTTTTTGTCCCTTTTCGGCAATTATTTGGAGGTTTTAAAATATTCACATGTTTTTGTTTTTAATATAAATATTTACGGATGGCTATCGGGGGTAGCGTTCTCCACATCGGGGTTCACCCACCTCGAGGTTTCGCCGAGTCTTCAACGCAACGTTTTTTAACTCTGATTATGGGGTGGCCCCCGTCTTTTAATGGCATCCGAAACGTTGAATAATTAAATGAAAATCAAATAAGAAGATATTTTATTTTTTTACTACTTGCTGCTACCCAAACAGATTAAAAAATTAGATTATAATTGGTCTTTGAGATAAAAAATATATATAGAAGCTTTTCATTCAGGGGGACCAACTACTATTATTAAAATAATTGATACCCAATTTAAAGAGAGATGTAATTTTCCAGAGGAAACCAGCAAGTGGAGAAAAAATTAATGAAACAATATCTAGCTACTTTATTTTATTTCTTCAGTATTTGAAATAAAAATAAATTCGGGG
>JAKCPI010011051.1:0-65263 GCA_023213315.1 Euborellia annulipes | reverse complement strand
ATTTGTTACCAATCAATTTAAATAAATAGGAAAGGGGTCTAAATGGCCATAGATGCCCACAAAGTCCTTAAATAAAAAATAAAAAATAAAAAAAACCGCCCCCCCCCCCCCCCCCCCCCGACAAAATTGCATTAATCCGCCACTGATTAGTGACTACAATATGACGTAAAAAATGAATCTAATTAAACTTTAAACAATTCTTATGCTCAATTAGTTTGATTTAAAATTTTTTTTTTAACTTCAAAACTTCAATTTTTTCAAGAACACAAATTTCGATAAACTAAGGTGTTAGTGTCGAAATATATTTAGTTTCAGCCGATGCATTAAAATTCTAAAAAATTTATAAACATGGAAAAATATTTATATTTTGTTACCATGGCAAACATTTCTATTTTTCCTATGAAGTACAAGAGTAAAGTGTGCTTCAAAAGATTTCAAGAGCAAAATGAGAATATATATTTTAAAGAACATCATTAATCTTTGAATTTTTCGTTTGAGTTTTTTTTTGTGAAAATCGAAAAAAAATTGAAAAAGACGTCAGTAAAGTAATAGTACTCTTTGGCCGATTTTGTTCAAAAGCTTCATGTCACGTCCCAGGGGTGTGTCTAACTTAAATATAAAATTTCAATATCCTAGCTCTTTTCGTTCTTGAGATATTTTGTTCACAGACAGACAGACCATGTCTCGAGCGAAAACCACTTTTTTAGATTCAGGGGACCTCAAAACGACCCATCAAAATCTCGACATCAAATATTTTACATGAATCCAATACTTTCTCTCTCTATACATAAAGATATAGACGCATATAGAGGTAAGAGAAAGTAAAATTACTTTCATCATAAAATAATTGAGAATCGAAATCGGATTTATCCCCCCGCCCCCTCCGAGAGGACGCGCCGTGATTACTAGGCATCCATATCAATCTCCAAATGTTTTTGTGGCCTACCAGACAAGGCGCTCCCATTGTTTCGTTCGTTTCCCACGAATATTTTCTGTTTTCTTGCATTTTTTTGCTTTTTTTTTACGAGAAGCTAATGTCTTCTTTCTGAAACCACAAGTTCACAGTCTAACTATTAATAAATAAATTTTAATATTTAATTTTAAAAATGAAATGAAAACGCAGCAGCTTTTATAAAAAAAAATTTTTTTCTTTCATACAAAAATTGCCTTCCAAGGCCACATTACAAAAAGACAAGTTTGTAAATGATTTCTAACACCTTAAAAAAGGGCAGGATTTGTTGTCAAAATGTTGGTACCGGTATTCGTAATGGTTAAAAAAATATATAGTAGTCCTATAATGAAAATTTCTTTTATTGGCTCATCAAAGTTCTTAATCCGATTGTCCATATTCTTCCACTTGACATATATAAAATAGATTCATCCTTTTATATATCAAACTAAAAAAATTGACTACAATTTTATAAACTTCTTTAAGTATTAAATTTTATTTTTAGTAAGAGATCTGAAAAAAGGATCAAAGAATTAAATATAATAATAAAAAAAATTTATTTTAGATGCTTGGAATCTCTCAAAGGGGATGAAAAAAAAAATCTCAAGGAACAAAGTTAGTTTTTAAATTGATTCGTCGCTATTGGAAAAAAAATGATATATTTTTATGATAAGTGCTTTTTTAACAAAAGGCCTCTTCATGGCCTTCTATCTTTTTTTTTAAGACCATTTTTTTATTATTAATAGAAGTCTTTATTTATATACTTGTGTAAAATTTGGAAAATCTTTTAATTAAAATATTATTTTACACGTGTAATGGTGGATATTTAATTTTACTCATCATCTTCCGAAAAAAATTTATAAATTCTAATTAAATGCCATAAATAGTTTATTTGTTAACAAGAATTGTGAAGCCCTATTATTTCACAGTTAGGGTTCCTCTTTGTGAAATCTTGAACTAGGTTATGCATTACACCCCGTTACAGAGAATTGGTATAGATTAGATTAAAGACAATGAGAGGAATTAGTAGAATGAATAGATAGCTGGAAATAAATAAGAGGGAAGTCGATTGGATTAAAGGTGAAATTCACATTGGCCAAGAGGATCTTATAAACTTTTTTACTAACAAGTAAATAAATATAATCTCCGGCGACTCAATTTCTAGAATGATTTTTAATTATTTATTAAAGCAGAGCAGGGTAAATAACACCCCCGCAGACCCTGCAATGCGGGGAGAGGGAGAGTCAACCCGGGCCCATAAAAATTTTAAAAAATAAAATAAGTAAAAACATTAGCATCAAAATAAATTTTACACTTCATTAAGTTATCTTAATAAAACAGTTTCATAAATAACACCAAAAATCCATCAGTTTTGCCCCATCACATAGTTTTAGAAAATAAATTTTAATAGAAAATTTGCTCTAAGTACTCTAATTTTTCAATTTTTTTGCACCCCTTAAAATTCGTAGTTAAAATACATAGAAAATTCCAGTTCCTACATTGGTGATTTTTCAATACAAGTTATTTTTCTCACTTTTTTTTTAATTTTGCACCCCAAAATTTTTTCTATGATATTTTTATTTTTTTTTTTTTTGGGTTTTGACCTCGAGCAACCCCAGCTTCATGTTTTAGTGATTCATTTTAGGAACTGGATGATAAAATTTATATATGAACGGAGGAGGAAAACTTGTTTATTGTTGGATTTTTTTTTTTAAACACTCACACTTTTTTCCCATTCACACTCACATTCACACAGTCTTTTTCGGCAACTTAGGCCATATAAGTAACAACATATAAGACGTTATACGATAATCGTTATTATGAATAATATATATATTTTGAGGTCCAGGCAGAATTTGATATCCAAATGGCTTAAATAAAATCATCAGACTGCCTGGGATCCGAACCCCCGACCATTGGTAAACAAGGCAGGCGCGCTACCAACTACGCCAAGCCCGAGGGCTTTATTGTTGGATAATATAAATCACTGTTAAATAGTGGAAATTCATAAAGAAGAAATTCTTATCTAACTGGTACGAAGAAAAATATAAAATTAAAATATTAATAGTTAAAATATTAAACAATTTTCCAAACAATCCTAAAGTGGATTCCACACAATTTCATTATTTTAAACCCAGACGGGATTTCAAGAGAATATAAAAAAAAAAAAGGGATTCAATAAATTCTTTCATTATTTCCCAACGGAGTTGAAAATCAATACGATTCTCATGTTTTTAGTTTTTAAAGAATGTACTAAGTTTCATTTAAATCGGTTGATCTCTTCAAGAATGTTCTTTTCTATACATACACACAGAGAATAAGAAATCGAGAGAAAGAGTGTGCATTTTGAAAATATATTCAAAGCCAACTTATAGATTCTAACAAAGAATTTTCAAATAGTACTTTCCATAAAAGATTAACAGAAAAGAGTGGGGAAAGTAAATTAGCATAAGCGGAAAAATCCAATGAAATCTAATTATTTCTCATCAAAATTGGATTAAATTGAAACCAGAAAGATAATATTAAATGAACATGCTTTATATTATTTTTTTTTTATGCTAATAAAAAATATCGCTTTTTACATATTATGGTAATGTGACGTTTATTAAATAATTAATTACTGATAGAGTAATTTCAATTTACAAATTGAAAATATATATTTTCATCAAAATATTTATTACATATTGTGAAGTAATGTCTATAGTTAGTTCTATGGCGTAACAAAGAGGGGATAATCTAACGATCTCTTCCATTGGCCTTCAATAAATATTTATAAATTAGTAAACGTCCTCTTGAAATTGATTCTTATAAAAACTCGTACAATCCAGTTCTTTTCAAATTATGAATTTTTTTAAATCAAATAAAATACAATTAGATAGACTACTATAAATTATATATTCTTAAAAAAACGATGTTACACCTTTAATATTATATAAAACTATACAATAAACTTTAGATATATACGATTTCTATATTATAGCTCTTTTCGTTCGTGAGATATTTTGTTCACTGACAGACAGACCATTTTTGCGGGACCCATTTTTTTGAACTGACAACCCCTCAAAACGTATTTTCTTCAAACTCTCGTCATTGAATTTTTGTCATGAATGCAATACTTTCTATAAAAAATAAATAAATAAACTTTATTTAAAAAAAGGAACGGTGGAATAACAAAAAATGCAACAAATCAACATGAATAAATATTTAATAATGAGGAGAAAATAAGGCAGTCGAAAGCAAATAAAGAAAAAAAAATCGCTTTTACAAATGTCGACGTTTCGGCCGACTCTTCCGGCCACCATCAGGACATTTGCTATGTTTGCCTCTAGGGACTCTTGGTAACTTTTCCTGGCACACTGTCGGTGCGAACATTCGCATGATTTCAAGAGTCTTGAAACAGAAGTCATGCTATCCGACGAATGTTCGCACCATCAGTATGCCAGGAGTTGCCAAGAGCCACATATCCTGATTAAAGAAGATTCGGTCGAAACGTCGACATTTCTATTAAATAAAGAGAAAAAGATTTTTTTTTCTTTATTTGCTTTCGGTTGCCCTAATTCTTCATTATTAATTATTCATTCAGCCAATAAATTTTGATTAAATGTGTATATCTGTACACTACCTGATCTTCAAGACCCTCTGCAATTTTCTTCTTAGAGAGATAGGCTATCCACAAAAATTGAATTCCTGATATCTCTCTCTTTCTATTTATATATACAGTATAGGCACGAGAAAGTAATAAGATTTAAAATCTGAAAATCCGTTCCAGGATCAGGATTTAAATCGAATCCAATTTTTTTTTCTAATCAGATTGATTTAGTGATCGAGATCCTTAAAATCTCCGGATCTAAGGATCGGATCGCAATCCTTTTTTATTGGATTTCGCCCAACCCTAAATATTTTAGAGAATATAAATTTTTATAGCCAAAAATAAAAAGTTGTGGGTCTATTAATATTTATTAACATTTTTGAGAGTGTGGTGATAAATAGACTAAAATTTCAAGCCTATATGGGTAATATCCTTTATTTTGCATCTTATTAATTATTATTATTATATTATTAGCATATTCAAAACTTTCGTATTTATAAAATTTAATTTTTTTTTTTTTCATCCATAATCTCTCTCATATTATAAGATTAATAGAAATAGAACTCTTAAAAACTGTCTTTAGTTCACGCTTTCCATTTAATATTTTCGTTCTACTTTTAAAAAGAATGATAAAAAAAATTTTTAATAGAAAAAGTTTACTTCCAAAACAAAAAAAAACTTCAAGAGTAAACTAAAGTAGGATAGGGAGTGGTTTTTTTTTCCTATCGAGTCTGATTGATCGTACATGGCGATATTATTTTATATTAATTTAAAGATTAAAAAAAGTGCTTTAATGGAAGAAAAATTATATTTAAAGAAATCTGCTGAATGGGTCGAAATGTAATTTGAAAATCAAATAAATTTTTTATCAAGTTGGTCTTTGAATTATTATTAGAAGATAATTAGAATATTTGAAGTAATCTGACATCTGAAATAATGGAAAAACCAAATCGATCAGAATCTTCTGAGCTGTCGAAAATTCGGTGTCGAGGTTTTGATGGATATACACGTTTTTAGGTCTCCTGAATCCAAAAAAGTTGTTTTCGCAACATGGTCTGTTACACCAGATTTTTTCTGTCGGCAAATATTTCGTTTTCGCCAATATATTAGAATTTAAGTTGCAAAACATCTCCCCCCCCCCCCCGTGGTCGAGATTTTAGAGTTGTTGACATATGTCAATAATCATAGGCGCCGGAACTGGGGGGGGGGGCAAGTACATTGCCCCCCTGGCATCCTATAGGAGGGGGCAGAGGGGGGCAGGCTTCTTTTACTTCATTTATTTTTTAAAAATGATACATTTTTACTTTTGAAAAATAAAATCTTCTAAATTAAAAAATTAAAAGAGTAAGAAATTCATTTTTTTCCAAAATATTTTATATAGACCCTATTGTATTTCTAATTTCTAAAAATTGAATTAAAAGAAGAAAATTAAAAATTTTTATTTCCTTCAAATAGTATAAATATAGCCTAAAAAATTTTTTGATAAAATCACTAGCAAATTTTTTTAAATTTTAATTTTATTAAAATTGTGATTTTATTTAAAATTTTTAAAGCTTTATAGTTGATTTGTTTTTGTTTTATACTATTTGAACATATTAAATTATTTTAATTTTCTAAAAAAAAAATTTTTTGCCCCCCTGTTTTTTTTTTTATAAAAAAAAATTTCCCTCTTTTTTTTTAAACCACCCACACCCCCACCCACACCCCCCCCCCCTTTTGACGCCCCCGCCGACTAAAAATATTTTTGGAACCCTTTTAAGGGAGTAAATTAACATTAAGGGGGGGGAGGGTTTTTTATGTCATCTAGGTATCCGAAGGGGTAAAAAAAACCTTCGGGGCCGGGGGGGGGCCGAAGCGGCGGCGGGGGGGAGGGGGGGGGAAGCCGGCAACCCCCACGCCATGCCCCGAGGGCAACCCCCTGATTCAAATTTGTTCCGGCGCCCCTGTCAATAATGATAGGCCACGGATCCGCATTTCGAAGAATATTTATTTAGGTTATTTGGATACCAAATGGTATAAATAAATGTGCCTGGAACCCCTTATATACCGTATCTAAATAATTTTGTATCCTTAAAGTCTATATGGCCTAAGATGCCAAATGGACTAAAAATAAAAATAAAATAAAATTTATAAATGGACCTGTGGCTCAGGGCTAGATTGAAATAAATAGAAACAGAGTAAATAAATAAACACTAAATGGTTTCAGTAGCCAAAAATGCAAAATTAAAAAAAAAAATCTGGTGTGACTGGCGCACAGCACACAACTTTCTCTTACCTTCGGTAATCGAAAGTTGTGTACTGTGCTTGTCACACCAGATTTTTGTGTCGACATGTATTTAGTTTCCGACAGTAGGGTACAATTAGGGTTTGGAAAAAACCGGAAAATTTTGAAAACCGGTTTTTCGGTTTTTTACAAAGCTAAAAACCGGTAAACCGGTTTTAAACCGGTATTTTTTTCAACTTCTGTTTAGAACGGGCCACCATTTTTGGAAGTTAAATTAATTTGTATACAACATAATTTAAAAATATTTTATAGTTTGGTACGGAAAAGATCCCTTGACCTTTAGTATTAATAAACAAAAATGTTCCTTAAATAAATCAAGGACAAAAAAATATTCAAAACAATATTTAATACAATTATTTTTTAATAACAGCGCCCGTCTGCGACGGACCGTTGCCTTTTCTTAATTATGTAAAGAAAATTATTATTATTTTTTATTTTTTAAAACACACACATTTTGTTGATGTGTATCAGAATGAAGAAAGAAAAGCAGCTAGTATTTATTTCGTTTATTTAATACCCATTAGGCTGACGTTACGGTCTCGGTCGAGACCATCTTAGAGCTCCAAAATAGCAAGGATGAGGATAAATTTTAAAATTACAATTTTCTTTCAACATATATGTATATATAATATGTTAATTTATCCTCAACCTTGCTATTTTGGAGCTCTGAAGATGGTCTCGACCGAGACCGTAACGTCAGCCGACCCCGAAACCCTAAGCCCCTAGAAGATAATGTCTTCTCTCTGAGCCATGGGTCACGGGCTAATTTATAATTTGAATTAGGAACCGACCGAATATTCGGTTTCGGTTACGGTTTCGGCCAGTTTCGGCCAAAAATCATGGTTTCGGCCGTAGTTTCGGTTTCGGCCAAAAGTAGCCGAAACTTGAGTCTTAAAAAAAAAAAAGGTCAAATGATTTGCACTTGAAGGAGAAAAATTTTTTGTCTCCCTAAAAAAAGGTAAAATGATTTTCACGGAGGGGAAAAAATTTCAAAAAAAAAAAATATAAATTTTTTAAAGGAAATACAAGTTTCGGTTTCGGTTACGGTTTCGGCCGAAACTAAGGTTGAGGTCGAATATTCGGTTTCGGTTTCGGCTGAAAATCTTGTTTCGGTCGGACCCTAATTTGAATACAAGTATTACTGGAGAAAAATAAAAAAACCGAATTCGGTTTTTTGGGAAAACTCGGTTTCTCGGTTTTTGAAAATTAGCCAAAAAACCGGTATACCGGTTTCGGTTTCCACCGGTGTCCAAACCCTAGGTACAATTGAATTCAAGATGTAAAATTTATAAGTATGGGAAAATATTTATATTTTGATACCATGGCAACCATTTCTCCTATCTTTTCTATGGACTACAAGAGTAAAGTGGTCTTCAGAAGATTTCAATCGCAAAATGAGAATAGACATTTTAAAGAGAATCTAAAAAATAATTGATTTTTGAATTTTAAAAAAATCGTTGGAGCAAATTTAGAGAAAATCGAAAAAAACTGAAAAAGTGAATCAGTAAAGTGCTAGTACTTTTTGGTCGATTTTGTTCAAAAGCTTCGTGTCACGTCCCATGGGGGTGCTAACTTAAATATAAAATTTCAACTTCCTAGCTCTTTTCGTTCTTGAGATATTTTGTTCACAGACACACACACACAGACACACACACAGACAGACACACACACAGACACACACACAGACAGACACACACACAGACACACAGACAGACCATGTCGCGAAAACCACTTTTTTGGATTCAGGGGACCTCAAAACGTGAAGATCCATCAAAATCTCGACATCGAATTTTTGACATGAATCCAATACTTTCTCTCTCTATATATTAACATATATAAGAGGACGAGAAAGTAAAAAAGGATATTATAATTTATCAAAAAATTTGAAAAAAAGTCGGTTTTTTTTTTCAAAAAAGCCTCTGGGAGGCAAAAAGCGTCAAAAAAGTCGCAAAAAGTCGTTTTTGAAAATCTCAAAAAACATTTCTTTTTCCGAGGTCATTGGAGATCTATCTAAGAAAATTTGGAAAATTCTCAAAATTGACAAAAGTCGAAAGACTTTTTTCCCGCTCTCTACTTATGAGAGAGAAAAAAAAATTGTTTTTATCATAATAAAGCTCTCCTTTCTCTAATCTCGGCGCAAGTAAATTAATTATAAATAATTTTAGACAATACAAAAAGAATGATAATTACAAAAATAAAAAATTCAAATATAATTCCTCAAATTATTCTTTATGCTGTGTAATTGGTCATTTCTAGAATTTAAGTGGATTATAAAAATCTCGAGTCTCTTTTTCATACAATTAAAAAAAAAAAAAAAAAAATTACAATTCCACTTATTCTAAATCCCTGACTTTTTTCTGGGCATCGTATGAAAGAGAAATAAATTTTTTTTTATTTATTTTCCAGATTGGAAATTGGCTACCTCTACAAAGACAATAGCAGCGATCCTATCCCTATAGATGGGTGCGATTTCCGTTTGGAACAACACGGCGAAAATGGGCGTCCACCCTCTGAATATGCCTTCTCCTTTCGAGCAGGTGACTACAAACTAAAGCCCTTTCTAAGCCCTTCTGGTAATGCATAAAGTCCAACCGGAGTTAATTCCCCTCTTACACGAGAGATTAAAATCTCATATCGCTGAGTTATTATTTCTGAATTTAGCATATTAGTGAAAAGGACGTTTGCATATGAAATCAGATGCAAAGGGGAAAAAAAATTTAATTAAATATTTCTTGTTTATTAGATAATATTTATGTTCAAACAAAATTGTTGTTTGTATTTTTTTTTTAACAATTAATTACATTTTTATTGAAACGCGTATGATATGTAGGCGGTGTTATTTCCGAAATAGCGTGTGCCGCGTCATACGCATCTCAATAATACGCCTTGTCATTGAACTGAATAAGCCAACTTCCCCTAGTTTATTTATCGCTGATGATTTATTGCACGGCAACAGACACCTCAAACCCAGTGAACTCTTGTCTATATATATAGAGAGAGAGAAATTTTAAATTCATATTAAAAATTCGGTGCTGAAATTTTGATGGATATACACGTTTTGAGTCTAAAAAAGTGTGTCCCACAAAATGGTTTCTCTGTGTTACGAGGTTGAAATTTTATATTTAAGTTAAGGACCCCACTGAGGCGCAAAAATAAGCTTTTAAATGAAATTATCCAAAGAGTACTATTACTTTACTGATTTACTTTTTCAGTGTTTTTCTCAAAATTTGCTCTAATTTTGATTAAAATTCATAAATTACTTATTTTTTAGATGCTCTTTAATATGTATATTTTCATTTTAAGATAGGCCATGGTAACAATATATAAATGGACGATGTTATGCACGAAGGAACCAAGCGCCATTAACCTAAATCTGTGATAAAGGCCATTTCATTTGTACAATTGTAAACAAAACCATTGGCAATGACTTTTTTCTTGTTTTATACAAAAAAAAGTGCACAGAATAATAATGTTGTGATTTAAATAAAGAAGTATATCTTCTTTTTCCCTACAAAATGGCGGTCTTATCTCAATTTCGATCATAATGGCGCTTGGTTCCTTTATGCATAACATCGTCGAAATATTTTTCCATGTTTATAAATTTTTTTAATATATCGGCGGAAACTAAATAAATCTCGCCACAAAAAATTGATGGGACAAGCACAAAACACAACCTTCAATCACCAAAGTTAAACCAGTCACACCAGATTTTTATCTTGAATTCAAATGTACTGCCGGAAACTAATTATATATCGACACAAGAAATCTGGTGTGACCACATTTTTTTATTTTCCATCAAATTTCTATCAATTTTCGGAGTGTTCTATTTGTTATTATTCTTTGAGAACATGCTAGATTATCTTATTGATGAAATATTTCCATTAAAAGATAATTCTTTCCTTCTTTTAATTATTTATTAAATATTATCAGACCGCTTTTGAAAAAAAGTCTTCTTAATACCATTAGCTCTGATATTGTATTATAATTATATTTAATTGTAAAGTTGGTTGAAACAACTGATGAAAGAGTTTCCGAAATTTCTGAATATAAATCCATCTGAATTGAAATCTTAAACTGGAACAAGAAAACTTTTTATTCCAAAATACATTAAAGAATCACTTAACATCATTATAAAGAAAGAGAATTGCTCTTTCTTCTTTTTTAAAAGAGAGTATATGATAATAGATCTTAACACTTTATGAAAATTATACTTACTTGGATTCATTCCAATAAAAAAAGCATAAAAATTTAATGATTTTTTTAGCTAGTCTAATATTTATTCCTCAAATATTAAATAAATTTCTTTACTTGTCTTTTTATTCATGCTGTTATATAATTTATCCTTTTTTTTTGCAATCGTGTATCAAGTTTACCTATTTCAATGGTTTCTTGATGTCGTTCTTATCACAGGGTTGTTGAATAATTTCAGCCAAAGTTTATTTTACTTCCTTTTTAAATCAATAAAAAAACTAACCTTTGATTTTCTTGAGGATGCATATTCTGTATGTTCTGGGCAGAATGAAGAAGCTGCGTTTTTACTAAGGATGGAAATCATTGTTTTTTTGTTTTGTTTTTTTTCGGCATCGGAGGCTATTATTTTTAGAAAGCATTGATCTCAATCAGGTCTATTCTCTAAAAACAGGCGTTAAAATTTAAAATAAACAAATGGGAGTTGAAAAGTTATGTAAAAACAGTGTTAAAAAATGCTATTCAAAATCACTTCCTTAATTCAAATGTAGAGAAATATTTTAACGCCGTATTTAAAATAAAAATGGCGTCCTTAACCTAAAAAGTGAGGTTATGATTTTGATAGCTTTGAAATAAAAGCAACATGTTAACGTCGCTGCTAAAACTTTGTTTAGAGAATAGCATTTTTATAACGCTGATTGTTTTTACATTACTTTTTAACGTCCATTTGATTATTTTAAATTTTAACACCTGTTTTTAGAGAATAGACCTGCATGTGTGCTGTTTGGGACTTGTTGATATCAAATTTTTTAGTTTTTTTTTTTTTTTTTTTATTATTATAAACTAATAAAGCAACAGGAAAAATTAAACAAAAGAATATTAAATTTTTTTTATCTGTCGACGTTTTATTCTAGACCTTCTACAGGGCAGTTTATTGTTATTTAACTCTCTTCAAAAATGTCGCGGTTTTTACTCAAGATATAATTTTTTTTTTTTTAATTATATTTTCTTCTGGTTTAAAAGAATCTTACATTGTTAGATGTTTTTTTACTTCGATATACCTGTTCGGTTACCACATGTCCAAATATCAAGTTTGGGGAACTTGAACAAAAACTTTCTATGTGATTAGAAGGCTTGTGCTATTTATTTTACCTTCGATCAAACAATGCGTCTTAGACTTAAATTCCGAAAAAGAATATCCTTCTAAATAATAAGAAAGATTGAATTAGAATTTTTTCCTAAATTAATTCTTCTTTTATTTATAATAAATAAAAAGACAGACATCTTCCAAGGTTGATATCATCTTCAACTACAGTATTATTTTTAATTTATTAAAATATTTATTATTTTTATTTATTAATAATATTTAATTTCCACGACAGTTTAGAAATTTTCTATTTTTATTTTACACAGATAGTTTGTTTTTCTTGATAATGTTGTAAAAGTGGGAAAATAAATTGGTCTGAAAACCGTTGATACTGATAGTAGGCTACATATAAATTAAGAGCAATCAATTGCTGACGTCCATTTGAAAATAAAATAGAGCTTCAATGGAGATCAATCCAGATTGATTTAAAAGTCCATGCATTTTTTGCAAAAAAAAAAAAAAGCCTAGAAGATAGGCCACCCAAATACCACGCAATATTATATTCCAATGCGAAATCACATAAATAGTAAGTTTTTTTAATTGGGAACCCAAGCGTAGAATATCAAATTTTTTTTAGCTTGAGAAGTTACCTACAAATTTTTTTTTACACAAAATTGATTTAATAAAACGTCGAGGGATTTTTGTGACTGTTTAAAAATTTAATACACTTCCCGAGTGTGAGTTAATCGTTTTATTTAGCAACAACTGTCCTACATCTCTTCCCAAAATGGCGTCTAAGCTCTGACGTTATTATTTATTAATGAGACATGTTGGTTTTCTACAGGCGGCAGAAGATATGAGCTGACCGTCCATATCAACGATTCACCGAGTTTTTTCATCGGTTGGAGATGGGAAGTGGAGGTTCTCGAGCATTTGGCCAGCTTCACTTTAGACGGTGTCCGCGGTTGGGGGGCCACCGAGTGGCTGTACCGGAACCGAGGGGGTCGACCCCGTTCCATTGCGCAGGGGGACCCTTCCTGGCCACTAGTATATTGAACTGCATGATCCCCCTCTGATCGTGGAAAGAACCATCCTCTCTTTCTTTCTCTTACATCCAGCCCATGTAATCTTTACAAGATACTTTCTATTCTACCCAATATTTTCCAAGCCATTTGAACAAAGTATTTTTCTGACTAAAAAAAAAAAATTCTTCTCTTAAACTTTGAAGTGGATTATCTAATATATAGTCTTTAATCATTTGAATTAAATTTTGAATGGAATTTTTTTTCGCTAAGGACTCATTCGTTTTTCATGTATTAATGATATTAACTTGTTGAAATTTAATCCAAATACTAAACTAGTTTTTTTTTCTATATAAAATTTTATCTCTCGTGTATTCACTTTTGAATCCCATCGTCAGCCACTTCTTTCGTTAAATAACTCTCGAGTGTATTGACTTTTTTTTTTTTTTGAATATAGAATAGAATAAGAGTACACATTATTCACATCCTCTAGTTGATAAGTATTTCCACTTCCCTATTCATATTATTTTTATAATAATAATTTCATGGAATCATTAAATTTTTTTTAAAGAAATCTCTAATTCTTTTGAATAAATTGGTTTCCTTGCATTGTTATCTTCCAATAAATAAATATTTTGATTATTATTTTTCAACTTTTTTTTTTATTGTGAAAGTTTTATACGTTTTCTATACATAAAAATAAAAAAAAAACTCAACATTTATTTCCTCTTTTATATTATTTGGTCCATTCATCCATCATCTTAAAAAAAAAAAAAAAACTTTATACTTTTAGACATTTCAATGATTTTAATAAACAATAATATGAGTAACTTAAATGTTTTTTTGATAGAAAATTGTCTTTTCACTATCAAATAATGTAACGGCTATCAAAATATTATGTTTATTTTTCATTTCGCGATAAACTGATTTTGTTACGTAGATAAAAAACTAACATAGGCGAGTGCGGTGCTAAAGTTTAATTGTAGCATGTAGAGCACAAATCGGCAGAACCTTGGTTCAACTTCCCGTGGTACCTAATTTTTTTTAAATTATTATTTGTGTTTTACCAAGAAGCAGTAACAATGATTTTGTGTTAATTATTTATTAAAAATATAAATATTGTACAATGTTTCGACTGCTTATTTTCTAGTCGTTTTCAAGTACTGTGCACTTGCTCGGACTCAAGTAAACTAATCGTGACGGGCATTTTATATACAACAACATCAGCTCCATTTACAGTCATTCCTATAAAGTTAGATACAAATTTTCGTGCTATTTTTGTTGAGAATGAGTAAAAATGGCGCTATAATTTGTATCAAACTTCATAGGAATGACTGTAGATGGCGCCGTTGTATATAAAATGCACGTAACGGTCGTAATAAATACAACAACGTCAGCGTCATAGTATATTTTACGGCCGTTACCTGCATTTTATATACAACGGCGTCAGCTCCATCTACTGTATTCCTATGAAGTTAGAGACAAATATTCGCGCAATTTTTACTCATTTTCAACAAAAATGGCGCGAAAATTTGTATCTAACTTAAAAGAAATGACTGTAGATTGCTCTGATGTCGTTGTATATAAAATGTACGTAACGGTCTTAACGGTTAGTTCACTCGGCTCGGAGCAAGTGCACAGTACTTGGAAACGACTGCAGAATAAGCAATCGAAACGTTTATTTACATTTTTAATAAATAATTAATACAAAATGTGCTCTATAATTAAAAACTCCTATAATAATAACAATACAAACCACAAAAGCTTTATTAAACACACTAACAATGAATTTTCCTTATTAGTATTTTTTTTCTTCTTTAACATATTGTTAGGTGACCACTCATATTCTAAAAAAAACTTATATTCTTCTCGAATTTTCATACCTTTATGTTAAATATGTTCAAAAGTTAATTGTTCATTCAGTTAATTTGTCTTTTCCGTGTCTCTTTTCATTCTCGTATATTTAACTGTCTTAATCTATGATTGTTTAATGTTACTATGTTTTTGTTGAGTGACAACAACATCCATATAAACAAACCCTATCCCCCTATCCCTCGTCACTCAAAAAACTTTCTGAATTTTTGTTTGTCAAACAATAAATGTGTTAATAGTCCTTGTCCATGAATATATTCAAGGTGATGTTTCTGGTTGTATTCATTAATTATATAGCGTGAACAAAGAGAAGTCGATTAAAATTTTATTATATGGGCTTGGGAATAAAATAATTTTAAGATTTATGATGCCACGTACACATAAACGACAGAGGTTGACTCTTTTTATTTATGAATATTATTCTCTATATAGTAAAATTAATAATTGCTTTTTATAGTCAAATTTTATTGATGTACAAATGTTAGTATAGTTTATTAAAAAAGGGTGAATGAATTTTTAATGGGTAAATTCACTCTTGAGAGTTTGCAACTTTTGAAATTTTCGATTTTCTTTGAAATTTAACCTTTTATATATTAGATGATAATTAAATTAAATTTAAGAATGTTTCAACTAGTGCCAACGGAGAATTCTTTGGATTATATGAAATAATTTTAATTTGTAAATTTTATATTTTTTTTTAAACTCTTCTAATTATTGTAATTTA
Source organism: Euborellia annulipes (assembly GCA_023213315.1). NCBI lineage: Eukaryota > Metazoa > Arthropoda > Insecta > Dermaptera > Anisolabididae > Euborellia > Euborellia annulipes. The sequence goes on along the minus strand of JAKCPI010011051.1, from coordinate 49,548 downwards.
GATTGTTATTTTAATTTATTTAAATATTTGACGGGGGCCTGGCAATAGAGAAGAGCAACAGTCACCACAATCCTTCCGGTTAAGTGATGCCAAGCTCGGCGAAATTTCGGGATTGGTGACCTCGAACAATCAGCGTGTGGAACGTCTCCCTGTAGTCATCGGTACTTTCTATCTTTCTATCTTGGGAAAATGTATGTATGTATGTATGTAAATATGTATGTATATGTTCTATAGAAATCCACAATTTTCAATGAATCTATTTAAAATTAAGTACACATATAGTACATGGACCAGGGAGTAATGTAGAAATAATTTAAATCTCTTAAATATATTTGAAAATTAATTATAATCAAATTTCTTCAATATGGAAACACAAAATCTACAAGTTGGTTTGGAAATTAGAGATGCAGTTAGTTGCTCTGTGACCAGCTTTCTGGGTATACGATTAGGTCTGTTGGAGGAGCTAGGCAGCAGTTGAAAAAAAGAGAGCACGCATACAACTGACTCTTCAAACAGTCATAAAAAGACTCTTTTGTGCTCTGCCCAGTCGGTACCCTCGCTTGAACTCAAGATCCTTCCTTAACATCTTAACACTTGCATTGTAACAAGAAATATCCCAAATTGGCAATAAACTTGCCAGCCCGAGGCGGGCTTTGCCACTTTATACATATACCATGGGGAACATAAACATTTGCACCCTGGCCAGTTTGAAAGACGCCTATTAGTTAGGCAGCCCAATTGACTCACCACTACATATGCACTGTAGGGGTATGACTTTTTTACAACCTCGTATCCCTGTATCATAGCATGATGAACTTTTATTAAATATTGTGTAAAATCATACTTTCAAGGCGATTTGATAAAAAAACGTCACGCACAAAATGATTTGAAAATTTTATATATCAGATTTTTTGCCAATTTTTTGAAGTCACTTTAAATAGATACCAAATTGTACACAAGCTTTAGACTCACATATATAGGGTCATTAAAGACACAAGGAAGTCAAATATTCTAGATAAGGTCATTGTTGAGGATGAATCTCAGTGGGGGGTTGTTCTTGTTGAGGGAAGAGTCTTAGTAGACTTCTTCCATAACTTTGATTGCACCGCACGCTCACAACATTGGTTGTTTCGGGCAATGTTGATTGGAAATTCATCTATTTTCCAGTGGGTTTTCAAGCAATTGAGCCCTGCATATTCAGAGGTGCAGATGGTTCATCAAAATGTTCAACGCAAAACCATTGGCTGCTGATTTAATGATCAGCCCATTAGTAAGAAATGAATGGACAAATTTTGCGCAAACTTTTACGGATTTCAGGCATCAGAATAAACGCAAGAAGGGCTAGGATGGCACGAAAGGTCCAGCATGCATTGCTGATATTTGGAATTTGTTGAAATCTCACGAAGAGATTTTATTTCTCTCAGCGAAGTGACGGAAGACACGAGTGAGGTGGTAAAGAAACTTCATGTCGTCTCTTCAGCCGCCTGTTTCCTTAATTTTAGTTATAATGTTGCTGAGGGCTCCTTTTTAATTTATTATAATTGCTAATCAAATCCTGCACAAATAAGTATTGAATGTTTGGTGATTTAGTCAACCTATGGAGCTCATCGCCCATGACAACACGTAGAAGGCGATCCAGCTGGCAACTAATAAACTTGGGTTTGGGGTACCTTTCTCTTCGAACATTTGCTGCAGTCGATCAACGCCTGTCTTTTATTTAGAATAATACGAAAATACTACAATTTGCTTTTTTAAATAGAATTTATATAGTTTATCATTAAATCTTTATGAGAAAAAACAAAATATATATTTTTGATTTTGGCTTAACCCTTCCAAGAGGGTACCTTACCCCCCTACTCGGGGTTTTCTAGAGTGTTATGAAAGTTAAAATTGACACCAAATTAAGCAAATTAAGCTAATTAAAACTCAACTACCCGCTTTGTACACCTCCCTTATATACCGGCTTATACAAGACTGCGTCTAATCAACCTAAAATTTCAAAGTGGTTTGTGCGTGACCTTTTTTTTTTATTTTAATGGAATAAACGTCATTTTAGTCATTAATAGGCAAAAGTTCATTGAGTCGTGATACAGGAAATCTTTTTTTAAAAAAAGTCGAAAAGTCATACCCCTAATGCACTGTCTGTGTGAATTTACCTAAGGTAGGGTTCTGAGCCTCTTTTATGATAGACCATAAACCAACCCTTTTTAATAATATATAGCGTAGTCTTTTCATATCGGATAAATTTGATCTTAAATTAATAAAATTTCAACTTTTTTATTAATTTCATCTTGTTGTTTGGAAAAATTAACTTATTTCAAAATTTGAACGAAACTTGTATCCCAATTTTTAATCAAATTTCTCCAATATCTATGGACCTTTATAATAATATCTCGGGCGTTAAAATATTCTTATTAAAAAAAAATATCTAGTGTAACTGTCATATAGCACACAACTTTCTCTTACCTTCGGTAATCAAAAGTTGTGATATTTTTTTAATATTTTTTTTAGGGTATTTATAAATCAATTTTTTTTTTTTTTTAGCTAGAGTAAATTATTATATTTTACTCTCTTGCTCTATATGAAATATAATTTGGTCCATGAACTAACTTGGGGGGGAGTGGGAGAGGGGGTTGCAAAAGCCTCAAAATTTTAGGACTTTTTTCAGTTTTTATTTTGTTTTCTATCTAAATATATTTTGTGCACCATAGTACCATACAAAGTTGTAGAGCATTAAATTTGGTAGAATTTCGTTGTTAAAACGAATATGTAGACTCAATATTAACCGAGATAAGGCCGATCAAAGAGTTAGCCCAAGTTCAAAATGTAAAACAAATAAAAAATTTGATCGGCCGTATCTCCGTTAATATTGGGTCTAAATATTCGATTAAATAACCCAATCTTAGCAAATTTAATTTCTATTTAAAATTTATCTATTGTCCAAAGGGATGGTTTATGGTCTATCATAAAAGAGGCTCAGAACCCTACCTTAGGTAAATTCACATGACAGTGTATATTTAGTGGTGAGTCAATTGGGCTGCCTAACTAGTAGGCGTCTTTCAAACTGGTCAGGGTGCAAATGTTTATGTTCCCCATGGTATATAAATAAAATTCGAAACCCTTAAATGACCTCTGAAAAGGGTTAAAAAATTATTTATTGTGTTTTTATTAAGATAAAAACAGAATTATCCAGAAATTTAATTTTTTTTTTTTTAGAAATTCCATTTTATTTTTTGTTTACCACAAAATAAATAATTCATATTCATACATCTATTCATTTTTCATTTTATATTCGTGCATGTTTTTAAACAAGAATTTTCGAGTATTTTAAGACAATATTAATAATTTGATCTTTTATTTGGTTTTAGTTTTGTTCCTATTGCAAATATAGAATGTATAAACAAACAAACAAAAATAATATTTAAATATCATTTTGTATGAATTCAGTAAACAAAAGTATAATGAAAAATAAATTTGCATTTTCCTTGGTAAAATAATAAATAATAAAAAAAATAAAACAGGTCATTTGTATAATAGAGTGTATAAACGAATAACTTATAGGCATATTTTAATATAATATTTATTATATTAATGAACAGAAAGATAATAATTAATATCAAATATCCATTATCACTATTATAATTTATTAGAATATCAAACATTGATTTTTGCTTTCAGCCAATAAATCTCTATTTATTCATTCTATTGGATTTTAAATGAAATATTTTTTTCTTTTATTTATTTGGGATGAAATGTATATAGATTTTTTTTTTTTTTTCAATTTAATTCGATAAAGATTTTTTGTTTCTCATCTTCTAGTATCTATCACTTTGATCTTTATATATTTCCATTGTTTCTATATCTTGTCTCTATTTGTTTTCCCTTTCAATTAGATCGCTATCTCCTTTAATAGTATTTTTTTTTTTTTTTTTTTGGATGTTGACCACGCGTTACTTAAGTATGATTTTATTCCTTCCTTCCTAAACAATAAGGCTTCCCCTACAGAGGTGAGAAATCCTACCTATGACTCCCTCACTCCATTATCGATTGGTCTTTTAAACTGAGTCATTCAGTTTCAGCAATGAATTATCTTCAAGAACAGCTTACGCTAAATGACCCTTTTTTTTCCTTAACGTTAAATCGAATATATTATGCATTCAGTATAAAATTGAATATTTTCTTTAATAAAGCTTAGTATTGATAGATGGGATCTAAATTTTCTATCACCGTTTGGAAGCTTAACGTTAGAAAATAATTTTGAAATAAAAGTGATTCAAATTTATGAAAGAATAAAATTTAAAATTTGAAGGTTTACTTTGAATTTACTGGTCGTACATAATAATAATTTATGATAAATTATCCAATTATGTTTGTATTGTCCTATGTTAAAAAATCTGGTGTGATTGGTCGCACAGCACACAACTTTCTATTACCTTCGGTAATCGAAAGTGATGTTCTTCTGTGCTTGTCACACCAGATTTTTTGTGTCGACATTTATTTAGTTTCCGACAGTACGGTATAGAATAATAAGAACCTTATGGGAGAGAGGGGGGGAGGGGGAATGACGCCTCTGGTGAACGTTATATACATATGTCCTAGTTTAGAAAAATTCATCCCCCTAATCAATAATTTATTTATACCATTTAGTACATTTATTCATTTAATTAGTAATTTATTTGAAAAAGATTATTAGTGAACTGAAATATTAAGAGAATTTTTTCAAATAATTAGGAAGTTAACTTTTTAAGTATAGATGCAGGATATTATTTACAAGTTTAATTTTATTTTCAGGATTTCATTTGAATGACCGAAACTGTATGCTTTAGTGAACACAGAGTTTATTTAAACTTGCAAATAACATCCTATACCTAAAAAGTGAACTTACTATTATTAGACCTATGCCCGAATCAGAGAAGAAAATACTGAAAAGCTGTAGCTATTAATAAATTAATCGAAAAAAAAATATATATTTAATATTCAGGTGAGACTTTGGGAAAGAATATACCCTGGAGTACTCTAATAAGAATAGGAATTGCTATTTTATCCTTCCCCTTTATTCGAAATGATTAGGCAACCGATAACTCTTCATTTACAAGCAAGGGCAGGGAGAAGGGACATACAGCCATGCCCTCACAATTAGGCAATGCATTTTCATTATCCTAATCCTTCTTCCACAATTTTTTTTTTTGTGGCTTTCTCAATTCTCACATACAGAAACATTTTATGAAATATTATTAACACTTTATATTCCATATACGAAGGAGATGAGCAAAGAAAAAAATGTGAGAATTCTTTAGGGGCTCTTCATAAAGTCTTTGCATAAATGGGATATAAAAATCTACAATTTTTAACAGCAATATTAAGCAGGGCTGTTTGGTTAAAACCAGTGGTTTAAACCGGTTTCAACCTTCCTGCTTTTAATCCAATTTTGATCAGTGGTTTTATTGAATGACCATTTAATTTTAATTCAGCACTGTGTGTGTTTTTAATTTGCAAGGGTTTTAAGGGGTTCAGGAGCGACGTCTAAACGCACTTTAAAAAAAACTAGACTATTATAAGGAATTTTTCAATGCGGTTTATTTTAAAATGAATTAAATTCATAAGAGATTATTGGGACATCGAGCTATAATTTTTTTAATGACTTATTAAAAAATTATCGAAATTAATTTTTTTGTTATCAAGCAAATACAAAAAAACAATCTGTCCCAATAATCTTTAATTTTTTTAAATTTAAAAATGAATTTATTGTTATTATTAATCACATATTAATTAAGAAATTTTTAAAATAAGCTTAGATGATTTATTAAAAAACCAAATGCCAAATTAGTTCAGCATTCTTGCAATAGATGGCAGGCTAGTCTAACAGCCGATTCCCTTTTGGCCTATATCTGGCCTATATTTATATATTTTTATGCTTTTATAAAAGATACATAATTTATAATAACATTTATAAAGTATTTATTGTTAAAAGATCAATGAAAATCAACCAAATACATTAAATATTATTAGCTACCAATCTGACATCTCTTGGCAAATCTGATATTAAGATTATTATTTTTTTTACTATTCCTTATTTTCTTAAAAGAAGACTACTAATTTTAGTAAATTTTAGATTTGAATTTATAAACAAAAACAAAAAAAAATTGTAAAAATATAAGACCTAGTTGTTTTAAAGAATATAAAAAAAAAAGCTTCGAAAGTGGACGAACACTTGTTATATAGTTCGTTTGACCAGATGGGGAGAAACAATAAAATAAATCTATAAAAACAAATTTAAGATTCCCTTTATAGATAGATCAAAATCAAAAAATTCTTTTGATCTTTTAAAGGGTTTGATAGTGAAAAAGAAGAAAGCTTTTTTTTCGAAAAATTTATATCTCTTTCCTTTTGTTGGACATAAACCGGTCAGAAGACCAAAAAGAAACACTAGAGATAAATTTATGATTGCACGGGTTAAAAAAATAGGCTACACAAATATAAAAACTAATAAATACAAACCTTTTTACTTTCTCTTACCCTATATAGGAAATATATATAGATAGAGAAAGTATTGAGATCATGTCAAAAATTCGATGTCGAGATTTTGATGTGAGATCCCCTGAGGCCAAAAAAGTGGGCCCCCCAAATTGGTCTGTCTGTGAGTCTCTCTGTCTGTCGATGTGTGTGTGGGTGTAATGATTTTTAGCATTGAGCTACCGGAATGAAATTTTATATTTAAGTTAGCTACCATCCCGGACACTCAAAATAAGCTTTTGAACAAAATCGGCCAAAAAGTACTAGTACTTTAGTGATGCACTTTTTCAGTTTTTTTTTCGATTTTCTCAAAATTCGCCACAACGATTTTGATTAAAATTCAAAAATCAATTATTTTTTAGATGATCTTTCAAATATATATTCTTATTTTGGTATTGAAATCCTTTGAAGACCACTTTACTCTTGTACTTCATAGGAAAGATAAAAGTGGTTGCTATGTTTGATGGAAATATTTATACATGTTTTGAGGCCCTCTGAGTCCATAAAAAAGTGGGTAAAATTAAGCTACTTGATTATTAATTACATTTAAAGTGTTTTTCTTTATTATCAAAAACTAAATATTATCTGACACAAAAAAATCTCGGATAAACACAGAACATCTTTCAATTTGAGAATGTAATGTGTGTTGTGTAGCCAGTTACACCAAATTTTTTGTGCCTGGTTATATTTAGTTACCAATAGTTTATTAAAATCCTTGAAATTAAATTTTTACTTTCTCTTACCCTATACCGGTATATGAAATATATTGAGAGAGAAAGTATTGCGATCATGTCAAAAATGCGATGTTGAGATTTTTTTTTTATTAATATCCCATTTAACTATGGAACTAGATTTTAAAAAAACGACACACAATGTGGAATTAAAATTAAAAGGTCACTTAATAAAAACCACTGGTCAAAATTGAATTAACCAAACAAACCTTCTTTAAGTATATATGAATTAGCGAAATTAATTACAGTTTCTTATGATCGCTTAGGGACTATATCTTGTGACTATGTGGGTGGCGACCACGAGCTGACCGAGTTGAGACAGGCAGTCCTTCAGTTCTTTTTATGTCTGCCTCTTCCTATCTCTTTTCAACAGGCGTCAGACCGTGCGTGGGGCCGGTCTGTCCTTTTTATTTCGGTCGTGGTAGAGTTGGAGGAATGAATCTGGGAAAAAATCTGGAGTGACTGGTTTTTAATAATATTTTCTCACTAATAATAATAATAATAATAATATTCATCCATGCATTATTATCTTTTACATTCATTGATCAAAATGTATTTATAAGGGTCCAGGAGGGTGTATTCCTCTCCCTCCTGCATCGCCTTAGGCTTTTATTAAAATAAATAGACTAGGTTTAATTTATTTCTTTATTTTTATTGAATAAACAAGTAAAAATGATTAAATTACAAATAGGCCTATATATAAAAAAAAAAAAATACAATAAAATAAATCAAATGTAAATAACAATAATAATTAAATAATTTGTGGATTTGTGAAAATTAAACAATTTCGCTAACAGTACAAACATACAAATATCTAATTAATACTTTTTTGTTATAATAGAAATAAACCCCCCCCCCCCCTCCTTCATTCATATTTAATACATGTTGATATAACCATTGAAAAGATCTAGAAAGAGGAAAAAAACTCGAACTGAATTTTCAAGTTCTACCAAAACTTTTTCTTTCAAGTGATAAAATATCTCCATAAAAAAAAAAATTGTATATTTCATTAATCATCTGGATAAACGTTGTCAAGTGTAAGCCTCTCGAGAGGCGAGTCCTTGTCTGATAGTCAGCTAATTACCATAGTTTCATTACTTTCGTCATATATTTTATTTTATACTATTTTATAGTACGCTATTATATCAATAATATTAAGGGAAAAAGAAAATATGTACTACCATGGTGAACATTAAGTTTAGCAAAGACGCCTACTAGTTAGGCAGCCCAATTGACTCGCTACTAGCACTTGACTTTCGCTCCAATGATTTTGTTTAAAATTCATAAATCAAATATTTAGATGCTTTTTAAAATGTATATTCTTATTTTGTCATTGAAATATTTTGAAGCACACTTTACTCTTGTACAGTGAGTGAGTTAAATCCCACCCATGTGTTTTCTACTTGTGATTATTTCATTGTTTTTATAAAAGAAAATGAAAATCTTTATTAGAAATTTTCTTAGTTTGAACCATGAAAGTTTTCATTAAAAATATAGGCCTATATAATATTGTCCCTCACTGTACTTAATAGGAAAGATTGGTTGCCATGGTAACAAAAGATAAATATTTACCCATGTTTATGAATTTTACATCTTGAATTCTAATATATATCGGCGGAAACTAAATATATCTCGACACAAAAAAATCTGGTGTGACAAGCACAGAACACAACTTTCGATTACCGAAAGTATAAGAAAGTTGTGTGCTGTGGGACCAGTCACACCAGATTTTTATTTATTTACCCCGTCTTCGGGTTAGAAATAATTAAGGCAACTCTCTCTGAAATATTTAATATTTTTTTTACACGTATTCATACCCCAACGAAGCCACGTCTCAAATTTTATAAAACTCAAATGAAAAACTAATTTTTTTTGAAAAAGGGAGGGGGAGAAGCAAAGCTTTATGATTAATTTCTTATTACATTTTTTTTTATTAATTGAAATTGGGGCCTATTTAATTATCTGTAGTATATTCTGATAATTAGTCGATGTTTAAAAATCATATTATATTTATTTATTACAAATGGATATCATATTAAGGTTGTTCGGATAGTACATCGTAAGTCATAATAGAATCTAAATTTTTTTTAAATAAAATTAAAAATTTGAATGCCAAAATTCCTTATTATAATTTAGTCGTGACCTATCATAGTTTATAATTGGATTAAGTTAATAATTTAATTACCAAAAATAATAAATGAATGACTTTCGACTTGAGCAGTATTTCACGTAATATAGATCTGGCACCATTGCATTCATCAACTATCTATTTTAAATCTTAAACGCCTTAAATTTTATTTTATTTAATATATTACAATGTTTAATGCAAATCAGTTTAAACACAATGGACGATTTGCGAGAAAAAATATTGTAAAATTGAAAAAAAAATGTATCTGACATAGAGATAAGACACTTATGTTATGCGACGTTGCCAGGCTGGTCTGACTCTCGAGAATTCATTATTTTTAAATATTAGCGACTGTCATTTTGGAGAATTTTTTGACTTTCTTGTTAAAATATCTTTAAAAGCGGTCGGCAGAAACTTTTGATTTTATTTTTAACATATTCCTCGGAAGTGAATTAATAAAATGTAAGTTTTTTTGTTTTTGTATCTATTGCAGAGGTGGCTATATAATTCGATATGTGTGGTTTCGTCGTTATTCCCCATAGGCTACATGTTAAATTTCAATTTTTTAAAATTAATTACACGATAACCCTGTGTCAGATCTGCTTCAAAATTTTATTTTATACGTATTTGATAGTGATTAATAACATATTAAAAAATTAGCTTTTAATCAAGGAAAGTGCTTTAATGTCCGAACAACCTTAAAATAATTTTCTATTTTTTTTTTTATCTTGATCTTTATTTTTTAATAGATAGAAATGTGATTTTATTTATTTATTCAATTTGTTAATAAGCCATTCATTAAATGTATCATAGATTGTTTTTTTATTTTTATTTTATTTTCAATAATTAAACTTTTAATAATATCGTCTATTGTTGATTCCCCCCTACCTCTCGGTGGGGTGAGGCTTGGGTTCCCTCCCTCTCTTAATCTCAGCGTGTCTCATGTCTCCCCACCCAGCGCCACCCCCTCCCCCTCCGCCGCCGGCGCTAAGCTGCTTGGCTCTCTCTTCCCCTTCACTCCTCTCTTTAGATGAGTTGGACGCCTGACACCGGTCGGCTGCATCCAAGAGAAAACTACGTCTCTCTTCCTCAAATTCTCTTAACAATCAGGTGAATGATTCATTTATTATTTTTTCAATTTATTATTTATTTCTAAAACAAATATATTTATTTATAAAGAATTTTAATAATTATTAAATCAAGCAATGATATTCTCACAGTTTTACACTTTTATGACTCGTTATTAAAAATACTTTCTCACTATATATTACCTATATAGCTAAGAGAAAGTAAAAATGTAATTGTGTTTTAGATTTAATATTAATTCATTACAAATAAATAATAAATAAAAAATCAGGATCTCTTATGAACTTCACTCTACTCTTAATTTAGTCGGTCGGTTGGCTAGCGTTATATTCTTTGAAAAAAATTTCCTTTGTTGTTAGATATCAAGACGATAATTATATATTCATTTACTTTTTTTTTTAAATAATTCTCTTTAATTAATAAACTTTTTTTTTATAAAATAAATATTATCAAGCATTTTTTTTTATTAGCTATTGATATATTAAATAAACATTATTACTCCTATTACCATTTTTTAATAAGTTTTTTATTTTCTTTTAAACATATAAAAGAGAGTATTTTTTTTTTTTTTTTAATCGATAACACAAATTGATTGTGAAAGGAATAGGTATTTAAATAATTTTTTTTTTTTTTTTTTATTATACAGTATTTTCCAAAGTGATTCAACTTGAGTTTTTTTTTCTTTTTTTTTCTTTTATTGAATTAATTATTATAAATGTTGTCACAAACTTTTATTCAAATAAATACTTATTCCATTCAGCTGCATATTATCTCTTACTGTTAATAATAATAATCATAATTAATATTGTTTAAAAAATAATATTTGATTAGAATAAAATAAAATAAAGAAATTTTTATTATAAATTAAATTTGATGATTTTCTAGTCCCCCCCCCCATGTCACAATCACATATAAACAAACCCCCATACAAATATTACGTCACATCATAGAACTACCCCCACCCCTTATACAAAATTCATATCATTTTTTTTTTCTTTTTTCTTTATATCTAATTTCATTATATTTTTTAGGGATGAATATTTTCTTCGAGTCCGCGAGGTAGGTGTAATCCTGCTTGACTTCGACGATGCGAGTTCTCTACAATTCTTCGAGGATACGAGTTTTCTCATTCAACTTCGAGTGCTTCATCGGGAATTTGTTTAGGTATGACGACATTTTATTTAAAAGAAGACTCATTCTTTATTAAAATAGATATATCCTCATAATTACATTTACAATTAAATCAAATAAGCACCTGAGAGATAAATATTTTTAACTCTACCCTGATTACTATGGAAAATAAATAAAGATTTATTCCTTTTATTTAGTAATTTTTAATAAATCACTGATTAATTTCTAATATATTATTTGAAATCCAATGTTTTTTGTGATTCAACGGAAGGATGCGCGTATTATAATAAAAATACAAATTATTTCATTTTTTTTTCGATACTAATAGATTTACCTCTCAGGTGCTATTAACGAGTGTCTCAGTGTTTTCGCATTTAAATGATCTAAACAAAAAACGATGATTTAAATAAAAAATCCATTCCAAAATTGTGAATTATACGAAAAAGGCGTAAAAAAATAGGTTATCTCTAGGGTTTTCTGCTTTCTTCGAGCCACTACTACTCCCTAATAGATTAATTAAAATTTTCAAAATAAATCTACAGTTTCAATAGGCAGTGGCGAACTAAAGATATGTGGTGTCTGAGGTCAAAAGAAAATAAAATTAATTAATATTATTTTAAAAGAGAGTTGATGAGTCATGAATTATGCGGTGTGAGACAGATATTAATTAATCATAATTTTTTCCAGGTGGACCGAAATTGTAAAAAATAAAGATAATACCAAAATAAAAATATCCTTTTATTTACCATTTGTCACTTCTGTTTCCCACCGTACGCATATTTAATTATAAACAATATCGAATTTTTACTTAATGAAATTTTATAATCAATTTTTATTAAAAAAAGCAATAAAATGGAAAAATGGAATTTGACTTCAGTCGCCACACTTTTGTTACTCCACTGGATAGTTTAGATTTACAGATCCCTATCATCACCTTCCAAGCCTCAACGTTTTCAAGTTAACTTCAAATTTCAAAAAGCTAAGTACTCATGACTCAATTAGCCACAGGAGGGGCAAAACGGGGTGGGGGGAAGGGTGGGAGATATAGCTTTAGGATGTTTTATTTTTTTCAGATTCTCCAAAAGAAGACATCGTGGGATGGATTGACTTCTGATTTAGATATTAGGGCTGTTTTATTATCGCCTCATAAAGTTGATATTATATGTTAAAGTTAATAAATAATTTATTGAATATAATAAAAAAAAAAAACATTGGTATGAGGATAAATTTCAAATTAAAGTTAAATATTTTAATGAGTCTTCTTCAATTAAAAGCATTTTATAAATTGCACTTTACGCTAATATTGTTTTAATAGTGCTTATTAATAAATATAGTATATTAAAATTAATGGATTAAAAGGCGAAGGATGATAATCAAGCCTCAGCCTTTTAAAGTATAATTCATCGCTACCTTTTCAGGCAACGTTTCGACATTAAATCTATCTTTTCAAAATGTCACAATATAACATCTATAAGGACTATAGACATTGCTTTTAATAAAATGTTGTGATTGACTTTTAAGAGATCGTATTCTTAAACGTTGTCTTAGAAGACGGTGATGATGCACACTTTTAAAAGCTAAAGTTTGTTGTTAAAATCTTAAATTCAAAATGTAAGGGGAGGAGAGTCCCAAATACTAAATATATATAAATAAACATTTCGATTAATAACCTAAAGTTAAAAAAATTTTAAAAATTATTAATTTCAGCTTGAGACTCTCCTCTTCATTCCTTCGCCAATGTAAATCAGTAGCTTAACTAACTTGTAAGAACAGAAGTAAATGTCTCGCTTCTGGTTCTAAGTGTCAGATGTTCACCTGAGAGATAAAATTTATTTAAATTATATTCGTTTTCTATTAATTTAAATAAATGCCGATGTTGTCTTTTAAGACTAAAAAAATCTCACTAATACAGGGGGGGGGGTAAAGGGGGTAATCCCCCCCCCCCGAGATTTGAAAAAAATATTTTTTTTGGCAATTAAATTTTATTTTTAATATAAAATTTTAAAAATTAAAGCCTACAAATTTGATTTGTATATATTGTATATTCTGGTAAACAAGTACAGAATGTCATTGAGCTCCTTAGTCAATTTTAAATTTTTTTATGAATTAAAATTCGAAACATTATTCCTATTCCATGGAATTCAATATAAAATTTTAATTAGATATAGGTTATGTTCTATTAAAAAATAAAAAATTTTTAAATTAGTGATTCATCTTACCTCGGGTGTTCAAGTCTTCTCGTTAAGCTACTGATATAAATATTTTAGATATATTTACTGGTGGATCCAAATATGATTGAAAGTTTTGCTAATTTATTAAACAGAATAAAATTTCTAAATTTGTTTAAATTTTTTTTATCATGATTTTTTTTTTTAACCAAATTCTTTTAACACCAAAACCACATTTTAGGATCCGCCAGAGGTTATTTATTCATTGAATTTTGTAAACATTGTATTGTAAAACAAGAACTCTCTCAGAACTCTGCTCTCTAGAAAATCAACACGATCTCTCTCTCTTTCTGATTCCTTGGTAGGTAGGCTTACAATTGATCTAGAGAAATGAAGGAAGAGAGGAGTTCTTTCATTGACATTGATAAATAATTGAAATTTGTCATGTTTCATTTGGATTTACCTCTAAGTAAATTTAATTCCGAACAGCAAGGGATGATGGAGTGGGGATGAGGCGTCAATGATTCTCCATGGATCCACTCCCTTGTGGAAAGTACATAGCGTTCCCGTTTCTTTTCGAATTAAATGCATAGGAATAGGTAGAGACACAACCAACCCTTTTGGTACTTTGTTCAGTTCGGGTTTCTTTGCTCAGAGAGTGAATCCAATGAAAATACAACAAATTTCTTTCGATCAAAATTATTTTAAAATTTAATATTTCGGCCAAAATTAAAATATTTCTTTTAGAATAGGGAAAGTAGAAGGGAGAGGGATGGGGATCACCCTCCGGGGCTTCTCTTAACATAGGTCCCTTAGCTAATTATTTATTCTGATAATTTTTATAAATAATGGAGGGTGATCACACTTAATGACGTAACAACTTATTTAATATATTTTAATGAATTTTAAGGATCTTTTTGATCTATTTCGATATAATAAATATAATAGACAAAAAAAAAGACATCAAGAAATCATCGTTATAAAATCGATGCAAAATCAAACAACTACTTCAGAAGATCTTAAAAGGAAAATACACCTTCTTCTAATAAATAAGAAGCTTTCAAGATTGATTTTCAGCTAAAATAATCAAGAATGACGTAATTTTAATTTATTAATTTGTATTTAAATGTAAATCTTAAAGAGGAGTAGGAACTAAAGATGTTCGCTTTAAGATGATGAATACACAACACAAACAGATGGCATTTTTCTAGCAATATCCAAATTTCTGAAAAAGACCTTGGCCTGTGGGTGAAGCGTCTTCTGGAAAATAATCTCTTCTTCACTGATATCATGATTTCAACAGAAACGTTTTGATATTCCCTAGTCGAAAACAAGAGGAGTCACAACATTTTTGTTATTAATTAAATTAAATTAAAAAAATAACCTCAGAAATTCAAATCAAAATAAACGGAAGATTTATCAGATCACCCAGTTCGTTAATCTATATAGTTATAATTTCGCTAATAAAAAAAAAAAAAAAAAAAATATTTTAATAAAATTTCATCTTTGATCTTTATCAGAGGGGAAGACTGCGTACTCATATTTTAGCTTAATTGATTTAGTAATCTTGTTTATTTCAATTCAGTTCAATTTTTATTTAATTAGATAAAATTTTTATAATTGAAAAGAAAAAATAAATCGGATTGGACAAACCTGTCATGAGAGATTTTTTTAACTCATAAAAATTAAAAAAAAAAATTTCGAAAGAAAGAATCACTTTTACTTTGGTCTCTCATTAAGTGGAAGCTCTCATGAGTTGATAAATTGGATTTCGGCCCAGATGTTTTGGTGGCCACTGGTAACGGTCTGTGTTGTTTCTCTATGTTTGTGTTTCTGCCTGTGTGTGTTAGGGGTGTGTAGATAGGGATGGAGGTGGACACCTTGGGTGAATCATGTTCATGCATGCGTGTAGGGTTGAAGGGAGAGAGAGAGAGAGAGCCCTATTTCGCCCCCAGAGCCCATTTCTCACCCCCACACCCACGGGAGGGCTCCCCCCTAAACCTCATCCCAATCTACGTCCACCCGGCCTTTTATTCTAGGGGGTAGCTTCGTGCCCGATAACATACAACGCCGCCTCTTGTCGACATCAAACAATGCATTCAACCATGCCTTTAAAAAACATCTATTTTGCCTCAAAAGATTTAAAAGGCTAATTAAATTTTCAAAATAAGGCAGGCGCCTGTTTAATTTAAGATTATTAAAATGCAAACTTATATAAGTAGCTTAAAAGTGTAAACATTTGTATTTGAAGAATAAAAAAAAGGAGAAGAAAGGGGGTCTTTATTTCTTTCTTTTCTAGGCAAAACATCGAACTCATTTAAAATCCAATTTTCAATTTTTCGCTTCACTTATCAGAATTGAAAAGTTTTCCGGGCAAATCCCAGATCCTGTGTCGATTGGAGTCGTCAAATATCCTTACGTCATGCACCGATCAACTTTATGCATTAAGCCCCTAGCCTCCTCACCTATTGAACGAGTAAAAAGGAACCCCCATGGGCTGTAAAGTCAACGATTCTCGTATAATTTTTGCAATACATTTATTTTAAAGTGGAGTATTATAGGCATCTTTCCTCGTCCTTCACTATAGAAATATTTACCTAATTTATTTTATAGATTTAAGGAAATAAAATCAATTTAAACGACTCCTTTTCATTTTCAATCCCTTTGGGATCAGCATAGTATTATATATTAAGATCAAATCAACCAAGTAGGAATTGAATTTTATATTGATACAATCAATCACATCAATTTTAAATGAAAATGGAAACATCCACCATAGTTCTTTTAATTGTCTTTATTGAAATATCTTCGGTTAGGCTTATGCACTTAACAGAAGTAACTTGCATTTCTCAGAGTCTTTTTCATTACCTCTTATATAGCCAGCCTAACGAGCCATTCTTTGAATTTTCTCAGTACTCCGACTTTATTCTTCATAAACATGGTTCATCATGTTTATCATTAAATTTGTTGTCAAGATGCTTATTAGTTATCAAAAATATTTTTAAACTCTTAGGGCATCGCATCAAGAGTAGTTGCATTGAATAGGGCTCTCTCGGCTTACGCAGAGTGAAATTGGAGAAAATGTAACGTAACAAAAATGCGTTCCCAGCGCCCGAGCGAAGGCGGAGGAAGGCGAGATTACCCGAAGCCTTAGCGAGGCCACGCCCATCTTCTCCTTCTCTTTATTTCCTTCTATCTACCGTAAGTGAGTTGAAGAAAAGGCGTGAGGAACTTCGTTCCTACTGGGGGTCCCACAACCCCACACGTTTGCTTTTTATTAGTTTTTGTTTTGTGTTACGTTAGTAGTTTTCTTTCTCTTGTCCTTTCCACTGAGTTCCAGAATATCCTATTCTGACATTTCTTATATTCCAACTGAAGCTCAAGAGAATTTAATCTAAATTAAAATTTCTAAATCTGGTTTTTTCTTGAATATTTTTTCCAATCTTGGAAAATAAACTTTTTGATCTAATCTCTTATTCATCGTTGCGAAGTGAAAGGTATGCGTGTTGTAGTTCAATTTCTCTTTAATGAAAGGAGATGCAATTAAAGGAGTTTATTTATTTTTAACAAGAACATGTATTATCACAAAAAGGATATAAAAAAAAATACAAAGCAAAAAAAAAATTTACACAGCACCTTAAAAATAGAATATAAATGTTGAACGAATATCGGGAAAATATGAAATCGAAGCTGTCTTGCTAAAGGGGAGAGGGAGAATAAATGAAAATAATACTCGTATTCAGGGCCGCAGACAGACTTGACGGGCCCCGGGGCTACTTACTAATCGGCCCCCCCCAAAAAAAAAAAAAAGTTTTTTTACTATGTAAAAGGCTATTGTGGCCTTCATGCCAGCAATTTTTACACAGTTTTTGACACAACTTTTTAAATAGTTATACATAGCTTACAATATTTATTTAAATAAAGTTATTTAAAAAATTTTCAGTTTCCTAAACAAAGAGTTAGAATAATTTATCGAGGCCAGATCCGGACAGAGGATTTCCGGGAGAATCTGGGGGTATGGAAAATTTTGAAAATTAGCCACTGAAATCTGCGTTTTTAGCTATCCTGAGTCGTGAAAAGATCAAACTTGATTTGAGCTCAAAGGGCCCGGGCCCCCTGAGGAAAAAATAAGCGAGTGCGGTACTGTGGTCCAGTAGTAAGGCATGTTGAGCGTAAATCGACAGATCCGTGGTGCAACTCCCGGCGGTACCTACATTTTCGCTTATTTAAATTAATAAATACTTGGTTATATGTTTTTCATAATTTCTTCATGGACCAACACATGATATATATAATTCTTTATATATATATATATATATATTCTAAATTTCAAGAAAATGATTTATTTTAATTGAAATTTTAATATTTGAGCTCAAAGGGCCCGGGCCCCCCTGAGAAAAAAATTTCAAGAAAATGATTTATTTTTTTTAATTGAAATTTTAACCATGAAAACTATTTTTTATTAGAATTTTAAGGTGGGAGCGCAATGGGCCCGGGCCCCCTCGGAGGCGGGCCCCGGGATGCCCCCCTCCCCCCCTGTCTCGGCCCTGCTCGTATTCTATATCCATATTGTAATAAATTTGATTAAATAAATTTTTATAATATGTAAACAACGAGAATATTCGATTTGGTATTACATATTTTCCACAAGACTTCATTTTGCTCTTTTTTTTTTGGAACGAAGTTCTTTAACGCGGCTTACGAGAGTGAATTGGCAGAAATCGTCACGTAACAAAAAATGCTTTCCAGCGCTAGAGCGATGGCGGAGAAAGGCGAGGTTAGCCGAAGCCACGCCCACCTTCTCTTTCTTTCTAATTTGAGTCATGGGACGTAACACGAAGCTTTTGAACCAAATAGGTCAAAGAGTACCAGTACTTTACTGATGTGCTTTTTAATTTTTAGTTTTTCGATTTTCTAAAAATTCGCTCCAACGATTTTAATTAAAATTCATAAATCAATTAGTTATTAAATATTCTTTAAAATATCAATTTTTTTTATCAAAGGTAAGAGAAAGTTGTGTGTTTTGCGACCTGTCACACCAGATTTTTTAAATAATCATATTAAATTATATTCGGAGTTGAAGAAAAGGCGTGAGAAACTTCGTCCCTAGCGACCCCACACGTTTGCTTTTTTCTAATATTTGTTAAAATGAAATTTCTTACACTGTTATCCATTTGTTAAACATAGATTTCAAGTTTCTTTAGCACCGAATTGTTTACGGTCATGTTGATTGAGGATATCCCATGGGAGTGAAAATTCCGGCCTCTAATGGACGCACAAAGACGACTAGTCTTCAGGGAAATTACGGGATACTTGCTTATTCACCATGATTTGGGTGGAGAAGGGATTAATTAAATAGGCTAACTAGAGAGAACTTAAATTTTCTTTTTAGGTAATCTTTATAAATAATTTAAATTATATCTTATTATTAAAATCAGATTTAGAAAAATCAAAAAATAAAATATAGCTCGGACCCTCTTGTTACTATTACTTATCTCAATCATAATTTGATTAAGGCAAAAAGTAATAAGAATAACTAATATTAAAAAATAAAGATGTAGTTCAGAAGGTGAAATAATACTTCGGTGGACATTCTGAATAGAAATTAGAAAGTAAATTTTTTTTTTTTTTTTTTGATAGAAAAAGAAACCATTTTTCATTTTTTTTTTTTTTTTTTTTTTTTTTTTTTTGAGAATTCATATTCTAAAGAGTTTATAAGCGGTTATAGGAATAATTTATTTAGTATTATGTATTATATTGGATTGTAGAGTGAGGTAGAACATATTTTTCATTCTCTGCGGTAAATATATATTCTATGGTAATGGGAAAATGAAATATTATCATGTCTTTACGTTATTTAAATCGTCTTAAACAAAAAAAAATTTTAACTTTATAAATTCCATAAAATTTTGATAGTAGGCATATAATATTAAAATAACTTTTTGAATTACTATGGTAAATCCAAATGCATTAAGCAAGGAATCATGCTTAATTATAATCTAGAATAATCCAGCCGCCGCGAAAGCGTGGAGGTCCTGGTTCGACTCCAGGGGCTGCGATTTTTACTAGACCACAAAAAACATACAAATTTGTTAAATATATCTCTAACAAGTCCGAATTGAGATATTGAATTTTAATATCTAATTAAAATATATAGATCTCGAAAACTATTTAAATAGTAAAGTAAGAAATATTAGTTACATATTTTCAGATGATAGATTAGAAAACATTTGGCAAATTAAGTAAAAAATTAAAAATTTTTTTTCTCTTACCTTTGCTTGAGAAACTGTCAGAACTGTCAGAATAAATAAAATTTGGCCGCCTGATCGCATCGCGACTGGCGGCCCCGCCAAATTTGATCACAGCTGGAAAGAGATAAAAAAAATAATCGTTAATCACTCAAATAAACAAAAATTATATTGTATAATTAAAAATTAACTTATTGTTAGATTTTTACTATTAAAATCTTACTAAAATATTAAGGGGGTTCAGGAGCGACCTCTAAACGTACTTTAAAAAAAACTAGACTATTATAAAGAATTTTTCGGTTTTTGCGTTTTTTTTTAAATTAATTAAATTCAAAATAAGAGATTATTGGGACATCGAGCTATAATTTTTTTAATGACTTATTAAAAAATTATCGTAATTAATTTTTTTGTTATCAAGCAAATAAAAAAAACAATCAATCCCAATAATCTTTAATTTTATTTAAATTTAAAAATCAATTTATTGTTATTGTTAATCACATATTAATTAAGAAATTTTTAAAATAAGCTTAGATGATTTATTTAAAACATTCACACTTTTTTCTCATTCACACTCACACTCACCCACACATTCACACAGTCTTTTCGCAACTTAGGCCATTTAAGACTTTGACGATAACCGTTGTAAGTAATATATAAATTGTAGGTTCAGGCATTTCTATTTAAGCCATCTGGTATCCAAATGGCTTAAATAAAATCTTCGGACTCCTGGGTCCGAACCCGCGACGTTTGGTATAGGAGGTAGGCACTCTACCTACTACGCCACACCCGGGGGCGATGATTTATTTAGAATTCAACTGTCAAATTAGTTCAGCATTCTTGCAATAGATGGCAGGCTAGTCTAACAGCTGATATAGTATTAGCCTATATCTGGCCTATATTTATATATTTGTATGCTTTTATAAAAGATACATAATATATAATAACATTTATAAAGTATTTATTGTTAAAAGATCAATGAAAATCAACCAAATGCATTAAATATTATTAGCTACCAATCTGACATCTCTTGGCAAATTTTTGAATTACTTGATTTTTTGAGCATGCTTTTTATGACACACTACGTCATCTTATCGGGAAAAGCATGCATAACCACTTCGCTCCCGCCTCCTTAAATTTAATAAGGAAAATATAATCCTGAAAAAATTTAACAATCAAATTCTTTTATATAAGTTTACCTTATTGATCATGGGTGTAATAAAGGTACAAAATATAAATTTATACAAGATATTATAGACTACTTCTTTATTTATTTTTTCTTTTATTTATTTAAAAGAATTGTTGGCATTAGCCCACCAGCCATTTTTGCCACCGCTACTACGACTACTTCTTTCTCTATATATATTCACACTATAAAATAAATTTGTAAATTGCTACAAAAATTGTAAGAATTTTTATTCTAAAATATATATAAATAAAGCTGTGCAATTTTCTTGAATTTAAATCTAAAACGATGAGAACAAGTATAAAATTTTCCAAATGGGATAGCATTAAAGTGCTGTCTAACTCTTTCTCTCCCTTTCTATATAGAAAATGAACAAAATCAAGTGGCGGTGGCTGCAATTCCCTAAAGTGCCGTCGACTGAAAGAAGGGGGAACTTGACTTGTGGGACGTCAACAGACCGGGACAATTTTTCAAATTATATCTATATGTAGAATAGAGCGAAAGGGAAGCAGCAACAACTCTCCATTTTCCTCTTTATTTTGCTTTTTCACTCTTAGAGTAAAAGAATGGATGACTAGGAGATAACCTTTTAAAAGATATTTTGACTTTGATTAACACAAGCCTATTTATAAAATTTTTATCTTTTAATATACTAGGTATATTTAATCATTTCCTTCCTCAAAAGATTACAATCTTAAAGATTAAAAAGAAAATCAATTTTTTTTTTTGTATTTTCGAAATATAAAAAATTCTTATTATAATTTAATACTTTCAAAGTTGTTATTAAATTAAAATACTTGATATCGTTTTTGATTTCAGTACCGAATATAATACGCTTTTTGATTATCAGAATGTGTACCTAAAGAAGGTCAATGAGTGGTCGAAACGTTATAGTTTGAATGACCGAGGTCAAAGGCCTGTAAAGAAAGAAAAAAAAAACACAGTTTACGCGAAATCAAGTATTTTATTTATGCGAAAAGAATGCAAATTCAATTACCTAATATAGAAATTTTAAAAAGCAAATAGATTCAAAATATTATATTTTATTATCTCCTCTAGGTACAATTTATTTTAATTTATTTATAATTGATCAAAAGTTGTTTGACTTTATATATTAAAACTGACTTATGTAATTACAAATATAATTAGAAAAAAAAAAACGCTAAATTTTCTGCAGATTTTAAGGAGATATTACAAATATATTATTGAATTGGGTATAGGAGACTTTGCAGCCAAGGAATTAAATAAAAAACTTTAATTATTAACCGTCGACGTTTCCGACCTTCCTCAGGACGATTAATTGTTAGAATACAAGGTTGACAGTATTATATCTAATTATCATTGTAAATTATACAATATTTAATTGGGTTATATGTATTAATAGTGAGTGACTTGCTCGCCGACTTATTACAATCGATTGATTGCTCGCTTAGGATTTATTACAATCCATTGATTGTAAAAAGTCACTCACTATTAATACATATAGCCCAATTAAATATTGTATAATTTACAATGATAATTAGATTTAATACTGTCAACCTTGTATTCTAACAATTAATCGTCCTGAGGAAGGTCGTGACTTACGACCGAAACGTCGACGGTTAATAATTAAATAAAAGTTTTTTATTTAATTCCTTGGCTGCAAAGTCTCCTATACCCAATTCAAAGTCTACAGCCACTTCTCATCACTATATAATTGAAAATCACTATCTACACATACCTGTAGATATTAATATGTTACAATTTTTATAAATTATTTTGGAGAATAAATAATAATAATTAAATAATTTTCATGTTGCCTGCCTGGTTTATAATTTATAAAAATTTTAATATTTATATACATCGATATAAAATTGATTATAAATAATTTGGATTATATTTATAAGTCCTCCATTTCCGAAAGTGTCTAGTTGCTTCAAGTTCCTTAGGAAACGAGAAAAACCTGTATTTTATTAAACCCAAGAGTTAATAATTTTGAATATACTAGTACTGTTACAGTATTTACTTTTTAAAATATCAATATTTGGTTAATTGAATTTACATTCTCTTTTATGTAAATTAAGGAAGAAATAAATTGGTTCTGAAAATGCTGAAAAAGCATTTGCTTGTATAGCCAAAAACGAATAAATACTCTGGGAAAAAAAAATTATTGAATTTCACTATACTACAACCTGTAAAAATTTTTAAATAAAATTTTACAGCGCAGAAAATGGGAGGGTCTGCCGCAGGCGGTCCTTGCGGTTGGCGCTTTATTATTTATTGACTCCAGCCTTGTTTCATAGATTATTATTCTAAATTTTAACTTTTTTAATTATTTTAATTTCATTCAAATTTAAAGTCGTTAAGAGAAATATATAGTCTACACGTAAAGAACATTCTGCCTTTCAACTTGAAGAAAGTATAATCATAATAATATTTTTATTTTATTTATTGTTTCGATAGTCTCGAATTTTTTTTAAAGCTTTTTTAGTAATTTTTTTTTGAACCTTAACTCTTTGAACTTCTTGCTGCTAATGATATAATATTTAATATTAAAATTTCAAAAGTTTTTATTATTATTTACTTTTTTTTTTTTTTTAGAGAAATTGCTTTGTATACCATAACTTCTCGCGTTTTCCTTTTTCTTTTGTTTTCAAAATAAAACTTTTTTTTTATTTTCCACATAATAAATCTTAAACATTTTAATGTGTCTTGTTATTTAATTGGGAGGAACAGAGAGAGGGGGAAAGGAAATTATGCAAAACTAACTAACGTTAGGAAAATAATCCCCATCCAGCTTTAGGACACATATAGAAATCCCTACAGTCGTATTAAACCTATAAGAATTGATATAGAATGCTCTTAGCAAAGTTCAGAGGCTCTGTTTCCGCAGTTACAAGACCAACAGTAGCCATAATGTGTGCTATTATTATTATTGCGTTAAGACAAGTTCAGAACTGTATGCGGGCGGCTTCAATTGAAAGCTCATATGTACAGAATGCTATTTTCAAATGGAAATCATATTTTATGTATAAATGAATAAACTTTACGTTTAGCTTTAGAATTTCAATCTGCTGTGGTCTTGGCTTATGAATTTTGAAAATTGACACAGAGAGCAGGTCCGGAAATGATTAAGTTACTGGTTGTATTGTCAGTGGCGTCATTGGGAGGGGGGAAGGTGGGCTCTCAAGGGCTCTGATTTAAAAAAAAAATTTATATTACTTTAAATAAAATCTACGAGTATATAAACTGTACAAAATTAAACAATTAATTAAATTAAAATGTTTGTCCCCCCCCCCCCTAAAAAAATTGAAATGACGTCACTGTGTATTGTTATTTAGAAAACAAAAAAACTCTTAAAACGATTAAGCTATTAATTATTGATTTTTTTCACTTTTTGTACTGGCTGTGAGGGTTAAGTATTGCTGTTGGAGTGGAGTCAGCCAAAGGAAATAATAAAAAACGATTTCTTTCTGTCGACGTTTCGAGCGCCAATCACGCTCTTCCTCGGGACAGTTTAATGTCAATCTTTACGGATGGTAGTAGAATGAGTATCATTTGACATCAATAGCTTAATCAAAAAATGAACAAAACTTGTATTATTTGTATTAAGTCAAGTTCACTTTATTGATGTCAAATGATACTCATTCTACTACCATCCGTAAAGATTGACATTAAACTGTCCCGAGGAAGAGCGTGATTGGCGCTCGAAACGTCGACAGAAAGAAATCGTTTTTTATTATTTCCTTTGGCTGACTCCACTCCAGCAGCAATTGATTTTTTTGTCTTCGTTTTATTTTATACTCCTTGAGGCTGCAGATCCATTTAGGTCTTTAGTTTTTTTATATACCGATGTTTACTGGCGGGCATTAAGGTTCTTGTTGCTTACGATCCCCCATCCCAAGGTTCAGAGTATTTAGCAGGGCATAAAATAGTGGCCCATAAATTTGTATCTCAAATAAATTGATATTTTAAAACAAATTATGATAATTAATTTTCTTTTTTTTAACTAGAAAATCAAAAAAAAAAAATTTTAAATTAAAAATTTTTTATGGTTTAATCAAATAAATTAGTAATTAAAATAAAGACAATTTGCGAAATGAGTTTGTGTTTTGTTTGGGCAAATAGCGCTCCCTGGATTCAAACCAGAACTTCCCGCTTTCGCGACGCACGGACTATCTTTATCTTAGAGGGGTCGGCAATCCCGGGAAAGCGGAAAATGCAAGGAGTTCGAGTTACCCAACCAAAACACAAAATCTCCTTTAGGCCTATATAGTAACCAATATTTAAGGTCTTTTTTCGACATCTATTCCAATTGATTTGTATCCAATTAATTGAAATCAATTATATTTGTAAAATGTTGATGGAAGGGTTTCACCAAATCGCTTAATAAGAATGCCTGGACCCCAATATATTTATTATTCATAATAACGGTTATCGCATAAAGTCTTATATCGCCTAAGTTGCCTAAAAAGACTGTGTGAATGTGTGTGTGAGTGTGAATGAGAAAACAGTGTGTACTCTGATTTAAATTTGCAGGTTAAAAATAATTTTTTGAAAAAATTATTGTACGGAATTTTATTTGGTAGACGACTGATTTGCAAAGCTTAGTTTCGGTCTCATATCAGACCATTATCAGTTTCTTCCTATTTATATTTTATTGCTAAAAATAATAAAATGCACCGAAGCGTCTCCGGGAAGAGTATTTTCTTTTTGGCTTCCCCTGCATTCCTTCAACTTTGTCAACATTTTCATTGAAAAAATGATTTTAAAAAATAATCATAGCATACGAGTAGTAAAATGAGACAGACGGTGACAGTTCAAAATAAGCTTTCCGATTGTCTAGATTTTAGCGCTATCCTTTGGAAATTGAACAAATTTGACTTCTCTTTTCCTTTAACAACACTGATTGCTGTTTTTCATTCCCGCTTGTTTTTTTCTCCTCATTTGAAATTTTTTAATTTTTCATGCTTTTATAGTTATTAATAAAAATTTTCATTAGTTTCATTGATAAGCGATTCTTTCTTTGATTTATCGATTCAAGTTCAATAAATAATCTAAAATCTTTTTTATGTTAGAATTCGAATTATTACCACATTAATAACACCGCCGTTATAAAATCAATGAAAAGTGATTAATTAATAAACTATTTAACCTATAATCGTAGGAAATTTTAGACATCATATTTCAATTGATTAATTAAATTTCTCACAAGCGATTAAACAAGTAACCATATTCTTTTCATTTCAACATCTATTTGATGGATTATTTATTTACAATAGAAATAATAATGAAAAGTCACCCACTCTCAATTATTATAATCTCATATATTATAAATTTTCTCCCTCTCTATTGAAAATGAATTATGATGATTATTTTATCAAATCATTTCACTGCAATGACAAATTAATTGATTGATCATATCCAGCAGCTTTTATATAATTTTTTATTATTAAAGATACTGTGCCTAAAGTATTTCTCTTGTCAAACAGGGGATCAACTCAATTTGAATTTTAAAAAATTATAAATTTATTATTATATATCTGACTGGGAAATTTGGTGATTTGGATACCCGACTATTTTTTTTTCTGAACTCTCACTAACGTCCTCCAAACTTCTTTTAAAAATTTCAAAAGAAAAGTTGTTCAAAATACCTTGAATTGAAGAATAGACAGATATCATTATTATATATAAATCGTTAGCCATTTACTTCCGGTGTATGTAACCTGTTTACCTCTCTTTGTCGCTGAATGGCCAGAGACAGAGGAAACGGAGTCAGAGAGGGAAATTTAAAACTTCAAGTCCAAGGGAGATTTAAAACTTTTTCCAAACAGTCAGCCGAAGACCTCTCTTTGTCGCTGTTTGGCCAAAGACAGAGGAATCGGAGTCAGAGAGGGAAATTTAAAACTTTAAGTCAAAGAGGAAGATTCCCGAAGGCAAAATTTCCAAACAGTGAGCCGAAGACGACCAAGGGGGCGCGCCTAAGGCGGGCTTTGCCACTGGTTTATATACCAGGTAATCTAGAAAAAAAATTCAGATTTAAATAACATCCATTTTCTTAACATTTTTATTTATATGAAAAAAGACAAGTATTATATTAAAATGATTGATGTTATTTCTTCGATATAGCTTCTACTTTATAAAAAGTAAAAAAAAAAATCGTTTCCTCGTTGTCAGGTGTTGTTTGTGAGGATGCCGTTAGCAAAAAAAGAAAAAATATGAAAAATATATTTCAATCTAATTGATTTATTAGATTCTTTTATCAGGAGGGAGAGAATAGAGCCTATTGTTTTTGATGGAGAATCGAATAACTTGGATCTAAAGATTGATTCTAGACAGAGTCGGTAGAAGTGTTCATGCGGGTTGCATAGCTTCCAGCAATCAAATTCTATATATGAAAGGATTTTTCTATATTATTTTTTTTTTTGTTTACACATTTATTTTTTAATTACATTTTTTATATGAATATAATATTTTAATTTTATCGAAAATTGGATTATTAAATCAATAATTGCTCTATTAGCTAAAATTTAATTATTATTGAATTGTATTTATTGTTTATTTTATAGTATGATAAATTTTTACTTTCTCTTACCTATATATCCTGTATGTATATATAGAGAGAAAGTATTGGAATTAGGTCGAGATTTTGATGGATATACGAGTTTTGAGTTCAAAAAAGTGAGTCTCGCAAAATGTTCTGCTTAATGTAAATCGGCCAAATACAAATAGTACTTTACTAATGTACTTTTTCATTTTCTCAAAGCGATTCGCTCAAACGATTTTGATTAAATTCATAAAACACATAGGTCTATATTTTAGATGCTTTTTAAAATTTATATTCTCATTTTGCCATTGAAATATTTTGAAGAACACTTTACTCTTGTACGTAGGAAAGATAGGAGAAATGGTTGCCATGATAACAAAATATAAATATTTTCCCATGTTTATAAATTATATTACATCTTGAATTCTAGTATATTGGCGGAAACTATAGTTTATAAATGGATGATGTTATGCACGAAGGAACCAAGCGTCATTAGCCTAAATCTGAGATAGGGAGCATTTCATTTGCACAATTGTAAACAAAACTAATGGCAATGACTTTTTTCTTGTTTTATACCAAAAAAGTCCCCAGAGTAATAATGTGATTTAAATAAAGAGCTTCTTCTTTTTCTTTACAAGTTGGCGGTCTTATCTCAATTTCGTTCATAATGGCGCTTGGTTCCTTTATGCATAACATGATTCAAATATATGTTGGCACAAAAAATCTGGTGTGACAGCCACAAATGGTAAGAGAAAGTTGTGTGTTGTTTGATCAGTCACACCATATTTTTAAGTATAAAATTGAAATATAAAGTTTTTTATTTTTAATGTTTAAAAAATTGACATTTTTTTGGGGGAGAATTTATTAAGTTAAATTAATTTAAACATCAAACAAATTTAGATATTGGATTTTCATTTAAAATCTCGTTTTCTTCTACGCCATCCAGATGAGCAAATCAAAAGCGAGGCAATAAATAGATGGGACGATATGATTCCATAAAAAAAAAAAAAAAAAACGAGGGGCAAATTTTATATGAGCCAGTCGGCTTTGATTTTTTTTTAATTCTACCTAAAATATTTCATTCATTTTCCAAGAGGTGATTTTTTTTCAATTTCAAAGTTATTGGACAAATTTGTTTGGAGGAAATGAAATGGTGAAGAAAGAGTAGGGAGGAATACGAATCCAATAAAAGGTATTACGAGAAAAAAAATTTTATTGATAATTTTTTTTTCCTTTGAACTAAATTTTATAAATGTAGGTAGAATTTAATATGCAGGTCAATTTTTAATGTTTAGTAGCCTCTGTTCTTTAGAGCTCCTGTTTCATGATTAAAAGTTAGTTGTTCGCTTCCCATACTGAGCAATGTTTCGGAGTATGTTCTTTCCGATATTATTGTTGGCTATATAGTTCGAGAGCTATTGTGAAGATTGAACGTTAATGGAAATAATTATCTACTTCAGGGGTTCTTAAACTTGTGTAGTTCGCGGACCCCCTATTGAACTTTTTTTTCGCGGACCACTTTAAGCATATTATGTCATCCTTCAAGCTTGATTTTTTAAACAGTTTGAATTTTTTGGGGTATACGTATATGGATATGGATATTTGAATTTTTGGTGGACTATAAAATTCCAGTATATATTTTATATAAAATATATAATACAAATAATTTTTATTTAACTAGAATTGTTTTGTGGATCACCAACAACCTCTTCGCCGACCCCTGGGGGTCCACGGACCACAGTTTAAGAACCCCTAATCTATTTGGTCATTCAGGAAGTTGGTAGTAAAAATATATCGTTGTTGAAAATGTTCGTCTTTCATATGAACTCACCATAAATTCAACAAATCAATTAAAACGATGTGTTTTGTTTGTTTCAAAAAAAAAAATCTTGCAGAAATTTAATATTTATTTAAAAAAAAAAAAGAAACTTTTTGATAAGGCGATCGACTTAGGGACAGTCTTCTTCTTCTCCTTCTTTCTTCGCCTGACTATTCCCGCCTTGCGGAGTCGGCGAAAATATTCCCGCAACGGCGGAATGGGTTTTTTACGACCGGAAGTAAAAGAACAGGCCGGTCCGTCGCACAGACTGACGCCTGGTGAAAATATAGAAGGAAGGAACAGACATGCAAAGAACAGAAGGCTGACAGTCACAGCTCGAGTAGCTCGTGGTTGCCATCCACGTATCCACAAGATGTGGGCCCCTGAGCATAACTTAGGGGGCAGTTCTTTTTTTTTTTAATAAATATTCACTCAAAGTTTCTATTTTTCAAAACACGCAAAATATCTCTTTAATTAGCTCACTGTACTAACTTGTTTGATGGATAGATTTAGAATTTATGATGTGTTCACATGAAGGACGGACGTATCAATGATATATTTTGCTCCTAAAAATGTCATTCATATATGAAGTTACTGAATGACCTGATATATTTAGTTTACAAGTGATAGAGAGAAGTGTAAATTTTCTAAGATAATTCTAATCTCGCTTTTGTAACTTAGGTCTTTTTTAGGCCTGAATTTAGCCTTTTTGCGGATTAACTTTATCATACGATCTGATTAAATACTGGACTTCCGAGTGTTGATTCTATCAGGTGGTGAGGTTCTGATGCAAGTGAATAGGCTGGACAATCCGGGTCGTTATATATGTAGACCATACTTTTTTCTATTACTTCATGAGACAAGGGGTTAAAATTAAAATTCTTCTAAAATTAAAATATGTTCTATATCTCTAATTAATTCTCCTTTTAATAGCCTACAAACGATCTCATTTAAAAAAATATAAAGAATAAAAAATGTTCTAAAATAAATATTAAAGTAGACAGCATGTCACGTATTTTTTTTTTATTTAAAGTGAATAATTATGGTATAAAAATATTTTTTTTTTTTAATAAATATGAATATACAAGCAGATCATAATTCTGGATTATTATTAGACACCATAACAAGAATTTATTTACTATTTATTTGGTTTTATTTATTAGATATTGAAAAAATTTTATTATTAT
The DNA here is from genome assembly GCA_023213315.1 of Euborellia annulipes. NCBI lineage: Eukaryota > Metazoa > Arthropoda > Insecta > Dermaptera > Anisolabididae > Euborellia > Euborellia annulipes. The sequence goes on along the minus strand of JAKCPI010011051.1, from coordinate 18,828 downwards.
TTTTATAAACATGGTACGTAGCAAATAGAGAATAAAAGATCCCCGACAAAAAGAGAACAAATATATTTTTTTCGTTTTATTTGCGTTAAATCATGCGATTTTCATTGCAATCTTATAGCAATAGAAACAAAAGTTTATAATAAATTTTTTTTATTATTAATCAAGAGTGAGTAGGCGGACTTGCATCACTCCTAATCAAGTAATGTATGGGAATTTATGAGTAACATTCTCCAAGTTAAATTTTATCTGGGTACAAGAGCGGATCCAGAGGTGTTTCTCGGGGGGGGGGGGTAATCTGGTGTGACTCGTCGCACAGCACACTATTTTTTTTAATTTCGGTAATTTAAAAGCGCATTCAATACTTGTTTGCCAGAATATAAATAGACATCAAATTTTTAAGTATTAATTTTAAAAATTTTACATTAAAAATAAATTTTTTTGCGAAAAAAGGTATTTTTTCGAATCTAGGGGGGGTAATTACCCCCTTTACCCCCCCCCCTTGTATCCGCCCTTGTCTGGGCACTTAACTATTAGTTCGTTTATGAAGAATTGAATATTTTAATTTATTCTTACCCATATAAATATTAATATACAAAGAGAAAAAGTATTTAAAATTATTTATATTCTTTCTAATTGAAATAATTTGAATTGTTGCCAATTATCTATTAGTACAGGCTTCCCCCCACCCCTCTCTCTCGCGCCCAAAGTTGCTAGGCCAATCACAAACAGCCTGCCTGGGATCGAATCTATGTGTTTTCCAATGGAGAAAAATTTCTTTATATTCAATAATAAAATCAAAGTGGATTCAGTAGAGTGGGGGTATTAAGATAAAAATTATAATAATGTGAATAAGATATTAATATTCAATGAATACCTCTTGACAAGTCCTAGATATATTTAACAACACATTTTTCCTCAAAATTGTTTGAAGCACACTTTGCTCTTGTACTTCATAAGAAAAATAGGAGAAATTGTTGGCATGGTAACAAAATATAAATATTTTCTCATATACATCTTGAATTCTAATGTACTGATGTAAACTAAATATATGACGACACAAAAAATCTGATGTGTCAAGCCGGAACATGACACAAAAAATCTGTTGAGACAAGCACAGAAGGGATCTTTAAATTACCGAAGGTTGTGTGCAGTACCTCCAGCCACACCAGATTTTTTTCATTATAACAAATAGGCAATTTTTAATTAGTTTTATGGAGGTTCCCGTTTTTTAAAAAAGAATATATTTATGATAATACAAAATGAAACTTTTGTCTCTTGTTATTTATGTATATAAATTTGATACTGAAAAGGAAATCCGTAACGTGACCATCTAACTTTTCTTTAATAAAGAGTTATATGGTAATAGATAGAGAAATAGGCGAGCTTTTAATAAAAAGAAGTTGTCGGTCCCGGTGCCCAGGACAGCAGATGTAATCGGAAACGTTCCAAGGCGGCCCCGGCACCATCTGGGCCTCAGGCCAATTTGTTCCCTTGGCCGTAAGATATGATTCCAACCGAGAACGGGCTATTTTCTTTGAAGTAAAAGCTCATTCACTAAATCAAAGGCTTTCCTCCATGTTAAATGGGCCAAAACCAAAACACTGACAATACCTACTAATGCATATGGACGGGTGCATTTATCAAATAATTTATTGGATTCTAAATAGGCTACTTAATAAACTCGCTATAAATTTAGCACACCACGACGATTTAAGATAAGAAATTTAGTCCAAAGCAAATTTTATTTACATATACATTTTTCTTATGGTAATTTTACTTTATCTTAACTACAGTATAGCTATAGCTACACTACGAAAAGAAAAAAATCAAAATTCTATTTAATAGAAAATAGTCAAATATCGATATACTAAATTAAATTAGAAATAATTCATTGTACTTTTATCGTTCCAACACATTTCAAATGTACACTGATTGTAAAAGTTAAAGCCCACTCTACATGTGATTATTTCATTTTATTTTTTTACAATAAAATAAGAAAATTGTTAAATGAAAACTTTGGAGCTTTAAACCTAGAAAATTTTCAATAGAGATTTTCATCTAATTTTACTTTCTCTTACCTATGTATATATGTAATATATATATAGAGAGAAAGTATTGGATTCATGTCAAAAATTCGATGTCGAGATTTTGATGCATCTTCACGTTTTGAGGTCCCCTGAATCCAAAAAAGTGGTTTTCGCGACATGGTCTGTCTGTGTGTGTGTGGGTGGGTGGGTGGGTGTGTGGGTGGGTGTGTGTGTCTGTGTTCAATTTTAAGCATGAAGGAATTGAGCTACGAGGTTGAAATTCTATATTTAACTTAAACACCCCCCGGGACCGGAAAAATAAGCTTTTAATCAAAATCGGCCAAAGATTACTAGTACTTTACTGATGTACTTTTTCAGTTTTTTTCGATTTTCTCAAAATTTGCTCAAACGATTTTTTTTAAAATTCAAAAATCAATTATTTTTTAGATGCTCTTTCAAATGTATATTCTCATTTTGCGATTGAAATCTTCTGAAGACCACTTTACTCTTGTATTTCATAGGGAAGATAGGAGAAATGGTTGTCATGGTAACAAAATATAAATATTTTCCCATACTTATAAATTTTACATCTGAATTCAAATGTTCCGTACTGTCGGGAACTAAAAATATGTCGACACAAAAAATCTGGTGTGACAAGCACAGAACACAACTTTCGATTACCGAAGGTAAGAGAAAGTTGTGTGCTGTGCACAGTCACACCAGATTTTTATTAAAGAAGTGATATAATTCCATTTGATTTAAACTACAATAGAGTCCGGCTAATCCGAACTAATTGGGGCTGTCCCCTGTTTGGATTAGCGTTAAGGCAGATTTTCCTAGCTGCAGGTTTTTCGTGCTTCGTAAAAAAACTCGTTAGAAAAACAACTTCATTACTTTCTATATGTAGAGTGAATCATTGGGCTTATTAAAACATTAAAAGTGATATGTACTTTGAGTTCATTTTCATGTCCGCTTTATATAAAATACAACATCTTGAACTAAAAATAATTTGGTATATTTTCGGGGTGTGGTATTAGAGTTGAAACATTATGTATTTATTAGAACTTAAAAATTCTGGAAATTATTAAAAATTAATATTTTTAACGCTTAATACATATTCCGACACTCTTGTGTCGTCTTCAGTTGTGAATTCACTTCTTGAAAATTACAAAATAGTATCGGAATATATGTTAAATAATTAATTTTTAATATAATCCATAAAATTCACCATTGGAATTTCTTAAATTTAATTTTTGAAAGGAGATAGGTCTTTTCAGTCCGAATAAAACTTTTCTTTTTCAACTATTATATACTGGTACACAGTCCTGGTAAGTTGAAACAGTTAATTTTTAATAAATCATTGAAATTTACTAGTTAGTTTTTTTATTCATTACTAGGGTGGGGGGACATTTTTTGAAATAATCATAAAATCTAGTTTTGTTTAAAAATAACAAATATAAAATAGCATTTCATAATAATCATGAACGAAAAATCTCTAGATTGTTTTGTTGACGCATTTTGAAGGTTCACGAAAATTGTCCACTCTTCCAGCGAGTCTCTGTTGATTTGAGCGAGTTGACGGACGCTTCCTTCAATTCATCTAACGACGAGGCTTGTCCTGGAGACGTGACTTGGGTACCCCCATAGAAAAAATCACATTAACATCCACCCCCCTCCCCACTTCCTTCTTTTTTAATATATCCCTCCCCCTGTTATATAAAGCGCTAGCCACTCACTTCCGTTTTATGCGCCTGTTTACCACTCTCTTTCTCTCGCTGATTGGCCAGAGTTAGAGAAGTGGAGCCAGTGAGTGAAATTTAAAACTTTAAGTCAGAGAGGGAAATTTAAAATTTTCAAATAAATTTGATCGTAACATTTGCTCGCCGAAGTCGGGCTTTACCCACTTGTAATTAATAAATCATCACATTGTAGAAAAAGCATCTAACTTTACTACTCGCTCTGCAAGTTAACTTTATTAATAAAAAATTTCACGCGGACCCTTCACAAATTAATCGTATTCGTATAAAAAATTTTTCAGGGTCTTTTACAAACATTTGCTGTTTCATATTTATTTTATTTTATTATAAAATAATTTCATAATATATCCTATATACTGAATTATTATATAGCTATTAATTTGAAATTATTTTCTATGCTTAATTTATTATGCAGATTAGCTCTACAATTCTCTATCAATGAATAATCGAAAAATTAGAATAAAACATCTCTTTAAAGTGTTCAAACTCTAAAATAATATTTTGAAAAGAGAGAAAAAAAGTGACAGTTTTTAATAAAGCTTATTTTTTCTGAAATTTCTATAATCCATAATTATTAAAAAGTGCATTATAAAAAAAAAAAAAAAAACTAAAGCTTTTTTTAAGTTGTCAAAATATAATAGAAGTTGAAATTCTTTTCTCTTCATTATAAAAAAAAATGTTCAGATCGAAATTACTTAAAGGCAGAAAAGTTTACTCAAGCTAAGTGCTTTTATGTATATTATTATTATTATTAGAGGATTCACCCCTTTTGTTCTTTTTTTTTTTACTTTAAAAATTTATTTTATTTAGAAAATTAAATAATTTTTTTTTTAATTAAAAAATAAATACTTTTATTTATAATTTTTTTGTTATTTGAGGGTTATTTAAACATTAAACTTTTAAATTTATTTTTCCTAGTGCATTAATTTTTCTTTAATTTGGGCACTTCAAGTAAGGCCGTATGAAATTTAAATTATACACTAGGTTATGTGTTTCTAAATAGTTTTATTAACTTGATACGTATTTCGAAACTTGGTGTCACTTCAGAAGTTATATAAGACTGAAACACGCAACCTAGTGTATAATTTAATTCCCTATATAATCATGATTAAACTAGTGCCTACGGTCGCCAGTATTAACTTTAAGTAAGCTTTACCTCAAACGCCTTCGTCACATCACAGTTCTGGTTACAATTAATATTATAATCTGAGAAATAGACTTATGTCTTTCTACATATTCGTCAGAAAAAATAATTCTTAAACTAGATGTGTTGGATTATAAATAATTAGGGGGGGGGGGGGGGGGGGGGGGGGCCCTTTTCCCCTTTTTTTTTCCCCCCCCCCGGGGGGGCTGTGGTCTGGGAGTCGATTATCAAGAATAATTATATATTATTGATTGGCATTTTGGCCTCACGTCGTCCTCCATCTTCCAGGAATGCCTAGAATATAATTTGATACTAAATTAATAATTATTTACCAAATTATAATTATCTATATTTAATTAATGTTGGGGAAGTTTATTAAGAACCAAAAAACAAATTTGTTTTTATCCTTGTTCACCTCAAAACATAATAAACTTACACATCGTTAATTAAATATAATCATTTGTACAACTCCACTTATCAAAATTATAATTATCTAGCCCAGGGCTGTCCAACATGCGGCCTTCCTTTTTTTGCGGCATTCTCAACAGCTGTTTTTGCTTGGATGGCACAAATTTAAACTATTACAATTTTACTAGTGGAAGAAAAAAAAAAAAAATAGAATTTTCTATATATGTACAGTGAGATTCAATATTAAGTCCCACCTAAGCGTTTTTTACTCGTGATTATTCATCGTTAAAAAAAAAAAAAAAAAATTATATATTCATTAATGGAAACTTTCATTGTTCAAACCTAGAAAATTCCATTTCTTTTTATAAAAAAAAATCTGGTGTGACTGGCGCACAGCACACAACTTTCTCTTACCTTCGGTAATCGAAAGTTGTGTACTGTGCTGTCACACCAGATTTTTGTGTCGACATGTATTTAGTTTCCGACAGTAGGGTACAATTGAATTCAAGATGTAAAATTTATAAGTATGGGAAAATATTTATATTTTGATACCATGGCAACCATTTCTCCTATCTTTTCTATGGAGTGCTAAGAGTAAAGTGGTCTTCCAGAAGATTTCAATCACAAAATGAGAATATACATTTTATAGAGAATCTAAAAAATAATTGATTTTTGAATTTTAAAAAAAATCGTTGGAGCAAATTTTGAGAAAATCGAAAAAAACTGAAAAAGTGCATCAGTAAAGTACTAGTACTTTTTGGTCGATTTTGTTCAAAAGCTTCGTGTCACGTCCCATGGGGGTGCTCTAACTTAAATATAAAATTTCAACCTCCTAGCTCTTTTCGTTCTTGAGATATTTTGTTCACAGACACACACACAGACAGACACACACACGACACACACACAGACAGACAAGACCATGTCGCGAAAACCACTTTTTTGGATTCAGGGGACCTCAAAACGTGAAGATCCATCAAAATCTCGACATCAACTTTTTTGACATGAATCCAATACTTTCTCTCCTATATATATATTACATATATACATAGGTAAGAGAGAAAGTAAAAATGAAATAATCACAAGTAGAAAACGCATGGGTGGGACTTAATATTGTCCCCTCAATGTACATCTATATTAAAATTAAAAATTATACAGAGTTCCTTGTCTGCCTAGCTCCCTCGTTTGTCTCGAGCGGTTTTCAAAACTTTCCGAAAAGTGCCCTCTCCTCACTCTTTGGCTTTAAAAGTTTTATAGTGCAGCTCTCCACACCGTATTTTTGTTTTAAACTAGCCATTGGGGCACTTGCATTTGGACAGCCCTGATCTAACTAATTGACATGAAAACAGAAAAAAAATATGGAGGAATTTTGAATTAATAACGTAGTATTTTTTCGTGTTAATAATCACAGCAATATCCACAGCGATATATACAAAATTTATTACTAGGTATTTTAGTTGTTGATAAAAAAAATGAAGAACTTTCGACCTAAGTCTATTATATTTCATGTTAACTTTCGGAGACTAAAAGTCATCCGTCCTCATGGACATGGAATGCCTTGAATAATCGGTTCATTTGATGGTAGGTCTATTCCCAGCTACCATACCACGCAAATATGTACCTAGGTAGGAATACACAATTGGGTAAGACTTGGACCAATCGTCACCAGTATTGGCCGAGGGTAGGGATGAAACGATACGAGTAAATACAAGTACTTACTCGATACTTTTCTTTCGATACCAAGTACTTTTGGAATCGATACTTTGGAATCGAGTACCAAGTAAGTATCGGTCAAAAATACTTGTATCGATACTCGGTCCACTTACTCAATGATTATTAGGTCGGAAGAGAACATTTACGTCCATTTGTTCTTATTCACAATAGAAATAAATGGACTTGTTTATACCGCTGTATTTTAATTTTTATTATAGGAGTGTTTTACAGGGAAACACCTTGAAAAATAATTATATTTGGGTAGTACCTCTAAAACGGAATTTTTTTCTTAATTGAATTTTTTTTTTTTTTTTTTTTTTTTGTTTTGTTTTCTTTTCAAGAACTTGATGTTTTAAGCCTGTGGAGATTTAATCAAAATTTCCAGGGACTTTGCAGTCCGGAGATTAAATAAAAAATTTTTTATTTAATTTCTATTTGGCGACGTTTCGGTCTCCAATCACGACCTTCATCAGGGCGAATATTGTCAATTATACACGATCTTAGGTATTTTAATATTCATTGCAATTAAAAAATATTCAATTTCTTTTTACTTTGATATGTACAAAAATATTATCATATACTTGCTACTCAGAGGTCTCCGATGATGAAGGTCGTGATTGGCGACCGAAACGTCAGCAAATAGAAATTAAATAAAATATTTTTATTTAATCTCCTGGCTGCAAAGTTCCTGCGAATCTTGATAATATCAGTAGGCCTACTCTCTGCTGTTTTTGCTTATCTTTAATTTTAAGAAAAAATTGTCCGATACGAGTAAGTATCGATACTTTTCAATCGATACCGAGTAGGTACTCGATACTTTGCGACCGATACCTGTATCGAGTAAAAGTATCGATACCTCAGTGGTATCGTTTCATCCCTAGCCGAGGGCTCAAGCCTTGGGAAATAAAAAACCAGTGTTGTCCCATTCTTTGGAGAATAAAAATCCACGGCCGATTCAAGCCTCGGAGGAACAAAAATCCAGGGAGGAAAAAAAAATTGTTCCTAGAGAGATTTGAACTCGGGCTTTATGGTTTTGTTATTCATTTTCAACTAATTTGTTCAATGCCTTTACGCTCTCGTACACAGTTGTTAGGGATATGATTCTTTTTTAAGCTCAAGTCTTGGGCCAGGCTAGGTCCATTGGTGACTTCCCAAAACTCAGTTTGCTAGTATAACTATATATTACAACTATAGTTGTTGATATGGGAGTTGGTAATAGTCCATCACCTCGGCATTCCAAGACACGAGGATGGCCGTCTTGTCTCCGAAACGTTGGCATGGAAAGCAAAGCGACATGAGTCCGCTTTTTTATTCAACTTCCTTTCCTTCACTTTGTCATTTATATATTTTGTTTTTTATTAGATTGATAAGCCCTGGGAAACCCCCTCCATAAAAAGAATTATTCTTTCAATTGATTGATATTGAATATTTTGATTCGTTAATTTGAATAATACCTCGGGTAGGAGTTGAGTATCAAATGGATTTTTTTTTTTTTATAAAATTTATAAGAGAGAAAATATGCCTGTATTAAAAAAAAAAAAACGCTTGCTGTCATTTTAGACGTCTATTTTTTTTAATTCATACAATAAATATGAAATATTTAGTTCTCTCATTCTTTCCAACAGACGGTTATTATTTATATCCAGCATAAAAAAAAATGCAAATGTTGAAATCATAGTTAACGTATTTAAATTATTTATTTTTAAGAGGGTCATTTGACATATAAAAAAAAAAACTCATATATTAAATACGGTATATTCAAAAGGCTTGTTATATATTCAAGTCGCCATCAATATTTGACAATTCTTAAAAGGAAATCTATTAGAGACGTCAAACTATTTTATTTAATACATTATTTAGTAGCAGAAAGAAAAGTATTCGTTGTACGACGACACTCTGTCTATAAATGACTTGCTGGTTTTTAGTTTTAGTGACGTAATTGGAAAAACCCCTCGAGGCGAAAACCATGAAAGTTTGGCAAATAGTTTCTAAGGAAAAAGGTTATTTAAATGAATTCAACATATATATTTTGTGAACATTCTTTGGCATTCCAAATGGACTTTTTTGTTCTTTTGCTTTCTTTTTCAGTTTAAAAATTGGAATATTTACATTGTTAGAATATCTAGATTCGTAAGATAAAATTATTATTTCATTTCGTTTATCTATCAAAAATATAGAGAGAAATTATTGAAAAATTGAATAAGTTCAATTCAAACAAGAGAAACAAAATGTGTAAGAAGCATTATTTATTTATATTTACTAGAAAAGTACAGAGAGACAAGAAAAAAGCAGGTTGGTCTTAACCTTCCCTCTCTCCTAGACACAATAGAATTATCGTAGTTGGAAGAAATCTTAGTAGAAGCTTTTTCAGAATTCTCTAATTCCTACACTAATAGATTATTCGTCAAAGGGTCATTCCACGTCAAATCAACCAAAAAAATAAAAAATTTTCACCCATAATCTCAGATTTTTATGAAACTTGGTATGTTTGTTCTATATATAGAGATAAGTAACAGCACCAAATTTCAATTTTTTATCTCACTTAGTTTTCGAGTTATGGCTCTTTAAAGTTTTGATTTTTTCACCTTGCGCGGCTTGGCTAATGCCAAACAAAATGTGACATGGAAGAGAAAATAATTTCTCATTTGCTTATTTGACACCCAATCTTGATGAAATTTTTTTGGTATGTTCTTTAAACAATAAGGAATTAGAAAAAAAATATATCACGAATCTAAGTTAATCCTAAAATATAAAAAAAAATTCATATTGTTGATTTTTTTTTAGTTTTGAAAACGCAAACATGCTTTAGCGCTAAAGCCAATATCTCCAAAAGGGAATGAGATATTCAAGAAATTTTTTTTTTCTAAATAATCTACATGAAATGGGCTTTAATTTAGTAAAATAAAATGTTTGTGTATTTTGTTCCCTCTATTTCTAAAGTCCATTGCAAGTTTCAATATATAGTTTTACATGTTAAAAAGGTTTCAAGGGCAAAATGAAAATATACATTTTAAAGAGCATCTAAACAATAATTGATTTATGAATTTTAATAAAAATCGTTGCAGGAAATTTTGAGAAAATTGGAAAAAACTGAAAAAGTACATCAGTAAAGTACTAGTACTTTTTGGCCGATTTTGTTCAAAAGCTTATTTTGAGTGTCCGGGAGGGTGCCTAACTTAAATATAAAATTTCAACCTCCTAGCTCAATTCTTTCATGATTTCAAATGGACACTCTGTGTGTGTCTGCTTAAAACTGAACACAGACGAAAATTCAATCAATTCAATTGAAAGTCATGAAAGGATTGAGCTAGGAGGTTGAAATTTTATATTTAAGTTAGGCACCCTCCCGGACACTCAAAATAAGCTTTTGAACAAAATCGGCCAAAAAGTACTAGTACTTTACTGATGTACTTTTTCAGTTTTTTCCAATTTTCTCAAAATTTCCTGCAACGATTTTTATTAAAATTCATAAATCAATTATTGTTTAGATGCTCTTTAAAATGTATATTTTCATTTTGCCCTTGAAACCTTTTTAACATGTAAAACTATATATTGAAACTTGCAATGGACTTTAGAAATAGAGGGAACAAAATACACAAACATTTTATTTTACTAAATTAAAGCCCATTTCATGTAGATTATTTAGAAAAAAAAAATTTCTTGAATATCTCATTCCCTTTTGGAGATATTGGCTTTAGCGCTAAAGCATGTTTGCGTTTTCAAAACTAAAAAAAAATCAACAATATGAATTTTTTTTTATATTTTAGGATTAACTTAGATTCGTGATATATTTTTTTTCTAATTCCTTATTGTTTAAAGAACATACCAAAAAAATTTCATCAAGATTGGGTGTCAAATAAGCAAATGAGAAATTATTTTCTCTTCCATGTCACATTTTGTTTGGCATTAGCCAAGCCGCGCAAGGTGAAAAAATCAAAACTTTAAAGAGCCATAACTCGAAAACTAAGTGAGATAAAAAATTGAAATTTGGTGCTGTTACTTATCTCTATATATAGAACAAACATACCAAGTTTCATAAAAATCTGAGATTATGGGTGAAATGGCCTGGTTGAACTGACGTGGAATGACCCCAAACTTATTCAGCACCAAGACATTGGATGGCAGAGAGAATAAACTTCAACTATTAAAATCATAACAAAAAAAATCTGGTGTGACTGGCGCACAGCACACAACTTTCTCTTACCTTCGGTAATCGAAAGTTGTGTACTGTGCTTGTCACACCAGATTTTTGTGTCGACATGTATTTAGTTTCCGACAGTAGGGTACAATTGAATTCAAGATGTAAAATTTATAAGTATGGGAAAATATTTATATTTTGATACCATGGCAACCATTTCTCCTATCTTTTCTATGGAGTACAAGAGTAAAGTGGTCTTCAGAAGATTTCAATCACAATATGAGAATATACATTTTAAAGAGAATCTAAAAAATAATTGATTTTTGAATTTTTAAAAAAATCGTTGGAGCAAATTTTGAGAAAATCGAAAAAAACTGAAAAAGTGAATCAGTAAAGTACTAGTACTTTTTGGTCGATTTTGTTCAAAAGCTTCGTGTCACGTCCCATGGGGGTGCCTAACTTAAATATAAAATTTCAACTTCCTAGCTCTTTTCGTTCTTGAGATATTTTGTTCACAGACACACACACAGACCATGTCGCGAAAACCACTTTTTTGGATTCAGGGGACCTCAAAACGTGAAGATCCATCAAAATCTCGACATCGAATTTTTGACATGAATCCAATACTTTCTATATATATATTACATATATACATAGGTAAGAGAAAGTAAAATTACTTTCAACAGGTTTCTCTAACTCTAAACTTTTAATAAAAAGCTACATTTATTCGAATTTAAAATTTTTTTGAAGGTGAAGTGGTGTATTAATTAAATAAAATACAGCCCCAAGGCCCGGCAATGCTCTCGGCGGCCCTAAATTATTGATTTTATTGAAATAATTACAAACGCCCAGGATAGAATTACCGTACGAGATAATATTTTTGTCGTTGAATGATTATACTCGTTTTATTATTGGGGTAATAATGAGATGGAATAATGACCTCTGAATGGAATACTTTCCATATGAAAAGCAGATGATAATATTTTTGGCGCATATCAGATTATAAAGTTTCAATATTACTCTTTTAACAAATCCAGGTATTATACTTATATTAAATAGGTGCAAATAAAATATCGCCTCGTTGTGGGTATTACTCACACAAACACTTCAATCTAACATCTTTAAAGGATTTCTCCTCATTTATCCGGATACATTGATAACAAGTAAAAGAGACCCGCTTTATATTCACTCCCAATATACAGTATATAAAACACATGATAAAATCACACCGTCATTAATTTCTCTTTAAAACATCAAAAATTTTTTGATCCTTTTGTATTTGACATCCTCCTGAAAGCCCTTTCAAAATTCAACGCTCTTATCTTAACGTAAATTTTAACATACAGTAGAAAAAAAAAAAAATTGATAATATTTTTGTTCTCATTTGACTAAATTAACAAATTTTTTTTTGTATTTTATCTATTAAAATGTTAATAACATAAAAGAATTTCGTGGTCTTTTTTAATCGGGGTCGTTTTCTTTTGCGCTGCGCGAATTAATTAAACATTACAAAAAAACCATCGGGGGTGAGATAAATTGGACTTCTAATAATAAAAACATTTTCCTTACTAGAAATGAAACGAATTAAAAGAAAAAATATGGGGAATGACTTCCCCGAGACTTTCTCGTATATTCTTTTGGAATTACGTCTGGGTGTGTGTGTGAACACGATTGCTTAAAAACCAAAGCAGCTAGATCGATGAAATTTGGTATATGCTCTTTGCACTAAAATTGTAGATTTCTATCAACTTTTGGAGTAAATACGTCACTTGAAAGTAGTACTTTAATTAAAAAGTTTTTTCAAAAATTTTGAAATTTTCAATTTTTTTTGTTATATTATGATAAATTACTCAATTTCAAAAACTATTCAGTTTTCGAAAAAATGTCAAAGAATAAAAACTTTTTAAAATAGAGTAATTTATCATAATATAACAAAAAAATTGAAAATTTCAAAATTTTTGAAAAACTTTTTAAGTAAAGTACTACTTCCAAGTGACGTATTTACTCCAAAAGTTGATAGAAATCTACAATTTTAGTGCAAAGAGCATATACCAAATTTCATCGATCTAGCTGCTTTGGTTTTTAAGCAATCGTGTTCACACACACACAGAGACATAATGCCAAAAATGGTTTTTTTGGACTCAGGGAGGTCTAAAACGCGGAGAAACATCAAAATCTCGAAGTCGAATTTTTTTACGATTACAATACTTTCTCTATACAAGAAAGTAAAAAAGGGCATCGAAATTGCAAAACTTTCATCCTTATCTGCTAAACCTAAATAAAAAAATAAAAAAAAAAAATCCTTATCTGCTGAGTGGTTCCAGAAATATAAAACAATTGTTTTGAATCTCTGAGGTCCTTTGGACCCGAAAGATAAATGATTAATTTTTTCACTATCATAATATTTCCCCCTATTAAACTTTATGCATTGTATTATCAAGTGAACAGAGACGTCATTTGAAGGGGGGGGGGGGTGGAATGTGCCTCTCTCAAGGGTCTCTTAAATTTTATATTATTCTAAATAAAAATTTCAAAATACCAGTATATCTACGGGGATATGAACTGTAAAAAAAATCATAACAATACTTTCTCTCTATATATTACATTTATAGGGTAAGAGAAAGTATAATTAATTAAATTTGGCCAAATTTGAGATTGCCTACCTACCTGTATTTATAAATAAATTTTAAGAAAACAAAAGTTTGCCCCCCTCCCCCCCAAGAAAAAGTTGAAATGACGCCACCGTAAGGGAAAGTAATAAATTATTACTTAACATGAGAGAATAACCAACTATTAAGTAATTATTTTTAATTACCGAAATCAATACAATCTATATAGTAAAAGTTTAAGAAAATGACGAAGTCCTTACCTTTCTTTTTTAAGTCACCCCTTGGAAAAAAAAAATTTATTTTATGAATATTCAATTGATTCATTAATAATTTTCTCTCTCGGTGATATTAGAAAAAAAAAGTTTAAGAAAAAAATATGAATTCTCTAATAAAGTAATTTTTAACAAATTTTTTGATATTTTATTACTTTCTCTTGTAATATATAGAGAGAAAGTATTGCGATCATGTCAGAAATTCGAAGTCGTGATTTTGATGGATATAGGCCCTACACGTCTTTTTGGCATCTGAGTTCATAGATGCTTTAAACGATTCTTAATTATGTTTTAATGCGATATATGGTCCAGGCACATTTATTTATATACTAACTGGTATCCAATTGAATTAAATAAATATTCATCGAACTACCTGGGATCCGAACCCGCACACCTTGACTCATTATTGATTTTTGACATTAACTTCTCGACCACAGGAGGGCGAGGAGAACTAAGCTTATTTTAAGTTTTGTTACTTTCTTTTATACGGTCTGTATAAAGCCTACGTGTAGGGTGAGGCAGAACAACAACATTGTATTACAATTTCTGTTCGAAAGCAAAAGTTTTTTTATAAGAATTTTGATTAATAAGTAATATTTATAATATTCTACTAATTTCCCAATGTATTATAGGAATACAAAAAAAAAAAAAAAAAAAAATCGGCTTTATGAAGCGAGAGCGCAAATAAATAATTTTTTTGCTCCTCAACAAATTCACATTCAAATGCGATCAAAATAATGTTTTTATGATATATATACATATATAAATTGAGCTGTTTTTATTTCAATAACCACTCCACTTTCGAGATTATTCCGAATATATCATCTAAATGAAATAAAATTATAATTAATTTATCTAACGTTAATGTCATAAAGGATTTTTTTTTTAAATTTTTTTTCCATACCATTATGAATTGATACGTAACCGTCCGTACATTTCGCATTAAAAAACAGAAAAAAAAATTAATGTTTCAAGAATTGAGATATGGAATATACTGGGTATATATAATGTTCTGAAAGATTTCCGTATGCTAAGATAAATTTTTTCGGGTTAAGTCGCGTGAAATGTTGAGATTTACTCGACGTTTCGGCTCTCCTTTTGGAGCCATTTTCAAGAGAGAAGGGAGTTAGGAGGTAATGGTGGAGGAGGGTTGTTTACGGGGCCGCAGTTTCTTGCTGATCCCCAGGTCAATTTGGTGGATGACTCAGATGCGTGGATTGATCTCTGAGAGCTGGAGGAAGGTTTGTTGTGTGTAATTGTGTTTGTGTTCGGTTTAGGTTGACTACGGGGCCTCAATTTGCCTACTCCCCAAGTCGAGGTATTGGTGATGTGTTTGGTGGATTCTGTAGAGGTTCGGTTTTGTCTCTGAGAAATGGAGGGGGGGGTGGTTGTGTGTAATCGGGTTTGTGTTTGGTTTGACTTTGGGGTCTCAACCTGCCTACTCCCCAAGGCAAGAGCAACTGACTTTAACATTTTAAGATATGAAAATTTGTTTGATGATGATGATGGGTAGGGGGTTGATTTTTTCTGCAGGAATTTTCGGCATCGGAATTGATTGATTGAAATAAATTTTTGTCGCATGAGATGGGATCCGAACCGCTGATCGACGAACTCTACCACTGCCCAGAGGATTCGATAGAGTTAATTTTGAAAAAATCTATAAAAAAAATAAAAACTAGAAAAGTACATCAGTAAATTACTAGAACCCTTTAGGTGATTTGATGGAAATTCCTTGAGATGCCTACGACAGCTAGAGGCTACTTAGCTTAACTATAAAATTTGAGATATGAGTAGGATGGCAGCCAGGAAAGAAATCAGACAAAAAATTCAATCAATTTTTATCTAATTTTATTACGATAAATAAAAATTGATTGAATTTTTTGTCTGATTTCTTTCCTGGCTGCCATCCTACTCATATCTTCTAATAGTTCAGCCATCATCTCAATATTATAAAATTTAAGTATCGAGAGTGTTTTTGTTTTTGAGTAATTCCCTTAACCCACATTTCTTGATATTTGACCTGAAATTCATTAAATTTATTGTGAAAAAACTTAAATTCAAGCTAATGAACTGATGTACCTTTCTTGTTTTTTTTTTTCCCCGATTTTCTCAAAATTCGCTCCAACGATTTTTTTTTTTTTTTTTTTTAATTCATAAATCAACTATTTGTTAGATGCTCTTTAAAATGTATATTCTAATTTTGCCCATGAAATCTCCTGAAGAGGCACTTTTCTCTTGTTCTTCATAGGAAAGATAGGAGAAATGGTTGTCATGGTAACAGAATTTAAATTGGTATCCAAATGGCTTAAATAAAACCATCGGACTGCCTGGGGTCCGAACCCGCGACTTTTGGTATACGAGGTTAGCACGCTAACCCCTACACCAAGCCCCGAGGGCCTTTTTCTTTTATTTTATTTCTGTCTTTAATTGTTTTCGACAAAATGAATGACGTCACTGATTGTTTGTTGCCGTCTAGATGGGCAGAAACTGGCTCCTTTAAGTGACTAGTTGCCCACGGGGCTTGGAGTAGTTGGTAGCGTGTCTACCTTCTATACCGAACGTCGCGGGTTCGGACCCCAGGCAGTCCGATAATTTTATTTAAGGCATTTGGATACCAAATGGCTTAAATAAAAATGCCTGGACCCCAATATGTATAATACTCATTAACGGATATCGTTTAAAGTCTTAAATGGCCTAAGTTGCCGAGAAGACTGTGTGAATGTGAGTGTGAATGAGAAGTGACTAGTTCCGGGATGACCGAGCTGGAGTTCGGTGGTTTTTTCTTTTGATAAAATTGGAAAAAAACTATATATATTATACCTCAGTAAAGTACTAATACTTGAAGTTATCCCAAAGATAAAACCTAGCTTAATTTCATAATGTTACTTAAAATTTGAAATAAATCAGACTGAATTTTTGAGAATATTTGAAAAAATAAAAAAGTACATCAGTAAAGTACTAGTACGCCTGGTTTTCCAAAGACGAGATCAATTGGAGTTTGTTTTCTATACTACAAATAATAAATATTTAAAATTTGAAAGAAATCGGTAAAGAAATTTTGAGAAAAGTAGAAAAATCTTAAAAAGTACATCAGTAAAGTACTAGTATTCGAGGTTTCCCAAAGACGAAACCTAGTGTAATTTGTTTTGTTTACGAGAAATAGTACATGTTTAAAATTTGAAAGAAATCGTCAATGAAAATATTGAGAAAATTGAAAAAATCTAAAAAAAGTACATCAGTAAAGTACCGGTACTTGTATTCGAGGTTTCCCAATGACGAGATCAATCGTACTTTGTTTTGTATAACGCAAATAGGAAATATTTAAAATTTGAAAGAAATCGTTAATGTGAACTTAGAGAAAAGTGAAAAAACTAAAAAAATACATTAGTAAAGTACTAGTACTTAAGGGTTCACAAAGAAGAGGCCTATCTTAATTTGTTTTCTATAACGCGAATAGTAAATATTTAAAATTTGAAAAAAAATCGGTAAAGGGAATTCCGAGAAAAATGGAAAAAACTAAAAAAGTACATTAGTAAAGTACTAGTACCGGAAATTTCCAAAAATGAGACTTAGCGCAATTTCATATTAGTGCTGGAAATAGAATATATTAATATTTAAAATTTGAAAAAAACTAAACTAATCCATTAATTTTTCTAATAAAAAAAATAAAAAAAAAAAAAAAAAAAAACCATTTGTATGTAGGTAAGAGAAAGTAAAAAATTTTTAATAATTGAAATGAAAAACAATTTTGTTCCAAAAACCTCAATTGGACCTTAGTCAGAATCAATTTTAAAGAAAATATAAACTCTATTTTAAACCCATATTTTTCTTGTCTTCTTCTACTTCTTTCTTCGCCTTAATCCTGCGGTGCGGGGTCGGCCGAAGGGGTGGGGGGTTTTGCGACTGGGAAGGAACGAACAGCCTGTCGCACGGTCTGACGCCTTGAAAATATAGAAGGAAAGAGACTGGCATGCAAAGAAAAGAAGTACTCCTAGCCCCATCTAGGGCAGCTCGTGGTCGCCATCCACGTACCCACAAGATGTCGGCCCCTGAGCAACATATTTTTCTTGTATTAAGTCTTATTTTAATTTAAAAAATCTGGTGTGACTGGCGCACAGCACACAACTTTCTCTTACCTTCGGTAATCGAAAGTTGTGTACTGTGCTTGTCACACCAGATTTTTTGTGTCGACATGTATTTGGTTCCCGGCAGTAGGGAACATTTGAATTCTGATGTAAAATTTATAAGTATGGGAAAATATTTATATTTTGTTACCATGGCAACCATTACTCCTATCTTCCCTATGAAGCACAAGAGTAAAGTGTGCTTCAAACAATTTTGAGGGCAAAACGAGAATATACATTTGAAAGAGCATCTAAAAAATAATTGATTTTTGAATTTTAATCAAAATCGTTAGAGCGAATTTTGAGAAAATCGAAAAAAACTGAAAAAGTACATCAGTAAAGTACTAGTACTCTTTGGCAGATTTTGATTAAAAGCTTATTTTTCCGGTCCCGGGGGTGTTTAACTTAAATATAAAATTTCAGCCTCATAGCTCAATTCCTTCATGCTTAAAATTTGACACACACCCACCCACCCACCCACACACACACAGACAGACCATGTCGCGAAAACCACTTTTTTGGATTCAGGGGACCTCAAAACGTGAAGATCCATCAAAATCTCGACATCGAATTTTTGACATGAATCCAATACTTTCTCTCTATATATATATTACATATATACATAGGTAAGAGAAAGTA
>JAKCPI010011050.1:0-63686 GCA_023213315.1 Euborellia annulipes | reverse complement strand
TAAATAAGGTAGACGCCCAGATGTAAATATTATAAAAATTGTTTATAACTTTGTTTGTAATTTGAGAATATATTATGAATTAATTTATAAAATTGTCAATTGCAAATAAATAATATGTTTTCAAATAGGTCAAATGCACGCTTTTGTGAGATTTCGTTTTTATTAAGATGTATTATGGGTCAATGTACTGAGGGTTCATTGCTTCCCCAGTATTTATCATATAATAACTGTATTTGATAATTAAATTTTATATACATTTGAGACTTGGCCGTGTTGACTAATGAGCATCATACAACTAATATGCAAATTTTGTATTTTTTATATAATTTTGTATATGTTTATATATAACAACTCTATCTGCATCTCAATGGTGTGCATCTTGAGATTGCCAATAATGTAAGATCTGATGTTTTTTATAATTTAAAAAATATTTTATGTTGTTGTATTACAATTATTATTTTATGCTCATTTCAGCTCTAAAGAACTGATGATGGTTTTATCTAATTAAACCCGAAACGTTTTCTGATTGGAGATTTTTATTCGATAGAGGCTCCTTTTTTGGCTGACATCCTCTCTTCCTTCATCATTCTAATTGCTGAACAGCCACTTCTATTATCAACATCTTTAATCGTAATATTTTGTCATTATAAATTCAAATCTTTAATTTTTAATTATTACTGGCTACACACTGAAAATACGAATATTTACTGTATAATAAATTGAAATTTGATATAAAAATCTGGTGTGACTGGCGCACAGCACACAACTTTCTCTTACCTTCGGTAATCGAAAGTTGTGTACTGTGCTTGTCACACCAGATTTTTGGGTGGACATGTATTTAGTTTCCGACAGTAGGGTACAATTGAATTCAAGATGTAAAATCTATAAGTATGGGAAAATATTTATATTTTGATACCATGGCAACCATTTCTCCTATCTTTTCTATGGAGTACAAGAGTAAAGTGGTCTTCAGAAGATTTCAATCACAAAATGAGAATATATATTTTAAAGAGAATCTAAAAAATAATTGATTTTTGAATTTAAAAAAAAATCGTTGGAGCAAATTTTGAGAAAATCGAAAAAAACTGAAAAAGTGAATCAGTAAAGTGCTAGTACTTTTTTGGTCGATTTTGTTCAAAAGCTTCGTGTCACGTCCCATGGGGGTGCCTAACTTAAATATAAAATTTCAACTTCCTAGCTCTTTTCGTTATTGAGATATTTTGTTCACAGACAGACACACAGACACACAGACAGACAGACCATGTTGCGAAAACCACTTTTTTGGATTCAGGGGACCTCAAAACGTGAAGATCCATCAAAATCTCGACATCGAATTTTTGACATGAATCCAATACTTTCTCTCTATATATATATTACATATATACATAGGTAAGAGAAAGTAAAAAATTGAAAACATCTTATTGTTAAATAAAACGAGTCGTTGGACATATTTTTATATATGAAATTTGATGTGTAACGACATGGGCAGAACGGTGAGAATTGTAGTAGCGAGTGGTATTTAAAATTAAAAAGATGTTAATCTACCCTTTTTTGGAATGGGTGCATAAGGTCCGAAGACCTAAAGGGGAACTCAACTGCGGGAACTGAGGAGATGCCTGTTGAGATTAGACTTGAAAGTCTGAAGATTGTAGGTTTTGGCGAAGATAGACGCAGGGAGCTTGTTCCAATCAGGGGACAAAGGAAGATTGGAATTGAGTTCTGTTAGTCGTGATCTGAAGAGCATAGGGATGCTGGGACGATGCCTCCCTTGTGTTCCGTGTATATGTTGCATTGGGTGGGATAATTGATTTTAATTCGGCAGAACATTGACTTAATTATTTCAATTTGATATATGTTAATATGAGGCATTCAGTATATACAGATATATAATTGAAATTAAAAAAAAAATGTCCCCCACAAGAATCGAACTAGGGACCAGTGGCGTAACCAGGGGGGGGCGAGGGGGGCTCGAGCCCCCCCCCCGCCCCAGGCGCATCGAGACCTTGGCGCCCCCCGAAACCGGCATAGGCGCCCTACGGCCTCTAAGATATAGCCCAGCGAATGTGATTTTATCATATTCTTTTCTACGATTGTCTTAAAAAATTGATTGTTTTCTTTTAAAATTATATTACAACTTGAATTCTACTATTTTAAAAGAATTTAATTCCAAAAAATAATAAATAACGTATTTAGAGGCTTTTTAATTAAAATTTTTTTTATTTTGCAATATATAAGCCTTAATTTGATGTTTTATGGCTGTGGAGATTTACTCAGGATTCGTATAAGCCTTAATATTTAATTTTTGGAATTCAAAATTTTTTTAGGCATGAAGGAATTGAGCTATGAGACTGAAATGTTATATTTAAGTTAAACACCCCCCGGGACCGTGAAAATAAGCTTTTAATCAAAATCGGCCAAAAAGTACTAGTATTTTACTGATGTAGTTTTTCATTTTTTTCGATCTTCTCAAAATGAAAGGGCTTTTACCATTCTTTGTAAATATAAACAAATTCGCTGAGGAAATTACAGGATGCAAGAAATTTGCCCGCCGAAGGCGAGCAAAGGGGGTCCAGGGGGCGGAGCCCCCTGGAAAATCGGCGCCCTAGTTAAGCTTTGCCCCCCCCGCCCTCAAAGGCTGGTTACGCCGCTGCTAGGGACTTGTTATTTACAAGACTGAGCTCTTAGGCTGAACGCACACCGATCGAGCAAAATGTTTTCCTCGATCGGTGTGCGTTGGCATCGAGCAAAACGTTTAGCTCAATTTGTGCCCGCTCGGCTCCCAAACACTGTGTACATATAACAAAATTATTCAAACTTAAAGAGAACTCGGAAATCTTGAAAGTGTATTTTAGCGAGTGTTTTTGAGTAGTGCATCGTACTGCTTTAAGAAATTGATTATAATGGAGAAATGGAGATATCAGCCAAATTAGAATGATTCAGGTTCGATAAAACTCCGAGAATAAGACGTTTCGGCCTGAATTTATTTGACCATCTTCAGTTATTTTGTATTATACACATAGTGCAAGTGCAAACCGGGATTTGTCAATAATAAAAACTTTTCGCTTCATACAAAATTATATGGCATCTGTGCCCAAGCTCAGAGATAAAATGTTCCAATTAGATTGGATCAAACGTCTTATTCTAGAAGTTTTATGGAACCTGGATCATTCCAATTTGGTTGATATCTCCGTTTCTCCATTATAATCACATCACAGTCACAACCTCAAAAAGCAATTAGGAAATTAATTTTAAACTGATAACCGTTGGCTCTAGTTGAAACATTATGTTAGAGTATTTACAAATTCATTTTACTAGTCTTTGATTTTAATTTGTCATTATGCTGTAGATATCTTGAAATTGTTTATTTAATCTCTTAAGGGGCCTGTACACGAGCAATAAAAAATGCATATTGCCGGGCAACAGTGTTGCCCAAAGATTTCGTGCGTACACGTTTGGAAAATATGGTCGACAGAAATGTTCTTGTTAGTGCAGCTTATCTAATAATTGCTAACAAGAAGAAAGATAAAAAAACGAAAATTCTGGATCAGACCGTACTTAAATAAGAGAGAGACTTTTCCCAATTTAATCAGTAATGAATTATTACTGCATGATTATTTATTTGAAAATTTCAGCAGAATGACAAAAGGAGATTTTGAGTTTTTAATTAATAAAATAGGTTCCAACATAGCCAAAAAAGACACAAATATGAGAAAATCAATTCCAATTAATACAAGATTGGCTATAACCCTTCGTTTTTTGACTACTGGTGACTCGTACAAATCATTGATGTACTTGTGTTGTTTTTTTCCCTCCCACTTTTATTTTTTGTTTGTTCATTTTTGGCATATGTGCGCAAGCTTCTTAGTTTTTTGTAAGCTTCTTCATTTGTTATATTGAATTTTTCGGCCACTGTAGTTCACGCATCTTTTTTGAGGATTTTATCTTTATATTCAGGTGATTCAATATTCCATAAAACTGGATTTATTTATAAATTGCAATGTTTTTTCATTTGTCCAATTCATATTTGTTTTTAATCGACAAGCCAAACTTATCAAGTGTAGTGTTTTAATGCAAAAGAGACGTCTAGTGGCGGAAAAGGGAGCTAAATGTTTGGGCATTATTGCCTTATTTTCGCTCAGTCAGCGATATCAAAAAAACATTGCCGGCAACTAGTTGCAATGCGGGCCATATTGCCGGCAAGATGGATATATTGCCGAGCAATACGAAAATATTTCTGGCAATATTTCTTCAATATTGAGCAATGTTGCCCGGCCATATTGCGGGCAACACATTGCCGTAAAAATATTGCTCGTGTACAGGCCCCTTTAGGTTAATCGAATAGAATCTTTTGAGCCTAACTTCATTAAGATTGGCCCATTAATCAGCTTATAGAAATAAGCGATGCTCGTATTTAGAGGTATTGTACAAAGATTTATCCATTATTTATGAATTCAAATCGTAGGAATAGAATTTTAATTCAATTGGGATAAAAATAATTTTTTTTTTTTTTTTTTACCTGTTGCTCTGCTTTTTTTTTTTTTATTAAAGCCATGTAATAAAATAAAATGGCAAAATTCTCTCTCTCGTTTTTTTTTTCCTCACCATCAAATATTATTGTTGCACACAACTAGGAAACACACAATAGCATGAAATCAATGTCCCGGAAGCGTTTGTATTTTTGGCTGTATGCCTGGGGGATTATCCTCGCGTTTATTTTTCATAAAACAAGCTTTTCGTTTGGCTATCCATCATCTTTGAAACACATGCGAATATCTATTTGTATTTAGGCCTATTGTAGGTGGTGGGAGAGCGAGCAGATTTATCGTTGTCACCCCCCCCCCTCCCCCCACCCCGCCTGCCTGCCTGCTTGCTGCATTAGTGCATTATTCCAATCAATTGCCTGGTCCAGGTCCAGGACAATGGTGGTCAGCCAATCCAAATCAAGAGATAAAGGAGGCTGCTGATGAATGGGGCTTGAAATAAATGGCTCTAGAGGCGAGGGGGGGAGAGGGGAGAGGAGTGAGGATTTAGCAAGAAGATCCTCCTCCTCCCCCCTGCTAAAAGCATTACTTTAAGATTCAACTAATAAATACTTGACACTCTTAAATTAACTTGTAACCTCATGAAATTAATTTTATTTGTATTAAGATAAAAGGATGGAGATCAAATATTAAGGGGGCTCGGGAGCGAAGGTGTTACGCATGTTTTTTCCGATAAGATGGCGTAGGGTGTCATAAAAAGTATGCCCAAAAATTAAATAATTCAAAAATTTGCCAAGAGATGTCAGAATGGTAGCTAATAATATTTAATGTATTTGGTTGATTTTCATTGATCTTTTAACAATAAATACTTTATAATTGTTATTATATATTATGTATCTTTTATAAAAGCATAAAAATATATAAATATAGGCTAATACTATATTGGATGTTAGACTAGCCTGCCATCTATTGCAAGAATGCTGAACTAATTTGACAGTTGATTTTTAAATAAATCATCTAAGCTTATTTTAAAAATTTCTTAATTAATATGTGATTAATAATAACAATAAATTTATTTATTAATAAATAAATAAATAAATAAATAATAACAATAAATTCATTTTTACATTAAAAAAAAAATTAAAGATTATTGGGACAGATTGTTCTTTTGTATTTGTTTGATAACAAAAAAATTAATTACGGTAATTTTTTAATAAGTCATTAAAAAAACTATTGCTCGATGTCCCAATAATCTCTTATGAATTTAATTCATTTAAACCCTTAATAATGTTGCTTTATGGAGACTACGAATTACCTGAAATATGTTATTTTGCTATTTTTTCTTCCCACCCCCTCGACGAGTTCTCTCTAACGATCCTACAGCATACGGGCTAAAAAGTGAACCTGTTGATTTAAGGGCGTGTAGGAGCGGCGTCTAAACGTGCTTAAAAAAAAAAAACTAGACTATTTAGGAATTTCTCAATGCTGGTTTTTTTTTTAAATGAATTACATTCATAAGGGATTATTGGAACAGGAAGTTTTAATTTTTTTAATGACTTATTAAAAAAATTAAGGAAATTAATTTTTTTTTTTTTGTTATCAAGCTAATACAGCAAACCATCTGTCCCAATAATTTTAATTTTTTTTTAAATGAATTTAATATTTTTATTGTTAATCACATATTAATTAAGAAAAATTTAAAATAAGATTAGTAGATATATTTAAAAATTAAATGTCAAATAGTTCAGCACTCTTGCAAAAGATGTCAGGCTAGTCTAACAGCCGATACCTATGTCTGGCCTTTATTTATATGCTTTTATAAAAGATACATAATATATAACATTTATAAAGTTTGAGGTCGAAATAAACAAGACTTCTATCGGCCCGAATTATTTATTTTTCCTCTGTTGACGTTTCGGGGACTAAGCGTCACCCATCTTCAGGACAAAGGTGTTAAAAAATTCTTAGCTCTGCCTCCTTCAGTTGTTAGGTTAATTGGAATGTTAGTATATCTGATGGTGGCTCAGGATATGTACACGCGGAGAAATTTATATAGAATAGTATAAAATATACTAACATTCCTAACAACTGAAGGAAGCAGAGCTAAGAATTTTTTAACACCTTTGTCCTGAAGATGGGTGACGTTTAGTCCCCGAAACGTCGACAGAGGAAAAATAAATAATTCGGGCGGATAGAAGTCTTGTTTATTTCGTCTTCAATCTGTATTACGGCCTTCCTCCACATTGTCTTTGATTTATAAAATATTCATTTCTAAAAGATCAATGGAAATCAAAGCAGTCGAAACGTTGGTACAGTACAAGGGCGGATACAAGGGGGTATCCGCCCTTGCTACAGTATTTATATTTTTAATAAATAATTAATACAAAAAAATAGGTCTATAATAAAAAAAAAATTCCTCTAAAAATGTTTATTTTTGTTGTTTCACCATTGTAGGTCTATTATTAATTTGAGTCCTGAGGACGAGAGCGATGCGTCCCCGAAACTCAGCTGTAATTAATTAGTTCTTTATTATTCACTGGCTCTCTTTCAATACTATCATTACTCAGCTCTCGATCTCTTCGATTTAAAAAATATTTTTACCATAATTATAAAACGCTTCACTTTCTCTCTTCTTGTGAAATAGGAATAGTCCCTAAGTAGGGCTGGACGGTAAACCGGTTTACCGGTAAAAACCGGTAAAAATTTTTTACCGAAAACGCGGTAACGGACCTCTAATTCGATAAAAACCGGGTTTTTTTTCGAAAGTCGGTAAAAACCTATTTTTTCGGGCGGTAAAAAATTTTGGTTCGGCGAGAAAAAAAATGTTCCGCGGCGGCAAACCAAATTGTGGTTCCGCGGCGGCAAAAAATTGGCGTCTCTAAAAAAAAGGTAAAATATTTTTTCGGGCGGGAAAAAATTTTGGTCCCGCGAAAAAAAAAATGTTTCGGCAAAAAATTGGCGTCTCTAAAAAAAGGTAAAATATTTTCCCGGCCGGGGAAAAATTTTGGTTCCGCGGAAAAAAAAAAATGTTCCGCGGCGGCAAACTTTGGTTCCGCGGGCGGTAAAAAATTTTTACCGACTTTCGAGAAAAACCGGTTTTTTTTTCATTATCGAGGTCGGTAATGAAAATCCATTACCGTCCAGCCCTATCCCTAAGTGCCTAACCCAAGGGATTATCTAAACCAGTTGTTTCCAAACTTTATATTACCAGGCCTCCCTTAAAAATATTTAATTGTATAATGCCTATGGGCGTAACTAGGGGGGTTCCGAGGGGGGCATGCCCCCCCCCCAAAGGCTCGTGTTCCCCCCCCAGAAAGCTCCCTGGCCCAAGAAAAATTGAGAAAATATAGGGCTTTCCAGGCCCTCCGGAGGATAGCTGGTCCCATGGTCCCTCCAGCCAAATTCTCTAGTTACACCTCCCCTTCCCCCATTTTATTTTATAAAATAATACAAGAACAAAAATTTGTAATTCTAAAAAATATAAATTTATATAAAAATACAGTATTT
The DNA here is from genome assembly GCA_023213315.1 of Euborellia annulipes. NCBI lineage: Eukaryota > Metazoa > Arthropoda > Insecta > Dermaptera > Anisolabididae > Euborellia > Euborellia annulipes. The sequence goes on along the minus strand of JAKCPI010011050.1, from coordinate 55,698 downwards.
TTTTTTTATTTATTTATTTTATTTATTTTATTTTAGACTCTACTCGGGTAAAACTAGCAATCATTTGAAAAATTTCTCGCTGAGGCTAATATTCGCGCCTCCCCTTTGACTAGTCCGCGCCTCCCTAGGGAAGCGCAAGGGCGGATACAGGGGGGTAAAGGGGTAATTACCCCCCCCCCCCCCCCCCGAGATTCGAAAAAAATTTATTTTTAATGTAAAATTTTAAAAATTAATACTTAAAAATTTGATGGGTATTTATATTCTGGCAAACAATTATTGAATGCGCTTTTAAATTACCGAAATTAAAAAAAAATAGTGTGCTGTGCGACGAATCACACCAGATTACCCCCCCCCCCCCCCCCGAGACACACCTCTGGATCCGCCCTTGGGGAGGCGCGCCTCACAGTTTGGAATACGCTGATCTAAACAAAGAGAAAATGAACTCTTATAAGCGTTTTCTTATTTTAGAAACTGATTATAGTACAATTGATTTTTGTTAAAAATTTCTTATCTGCCAAAAGCCCATGTTTCTTAAACAACACTTGCTAATTTATAATTTTTAGCCTTGATAGTGAGAAATAAAAAATCAAATTTTTCTCCCTCTTCCTAAATGACATTCTTTTTGGGGCGAACCCTCCTATATTGGACGGCATTGATTGAATTGGCACGATGGCAGACAGACAGACATCCCTTGCTTCCCATTCAGCCACCACCGGGATCAATCTCCGCGCCCGCCCGCGTTCATTGTTTATATTGTTCCCAATTCCCGATTTATGTTCCCATCTCTTATTCATCGTTTAATTTATTCGACGATCAGCCTGAGGGGTGGCTGGACTGTTATGCTGGTCAGATCACCCTTCCCTCGGAATGAAATATTCACCTGCTGGTCGGCTTTTTTTTTTTTTTATTGGATGCGACAAAACATTGATTAACTAAAAGGCCTACGGGAAGGAATCAGTTCAAACAAATTGAGACTTAATAAAATTCTTTTTAGTAAGGGAGGAATTTTAATCACTGCTAGTATAGAACGATAACCATTTATCGCTTAAAGCGTCTGAAAGCAACTCATGTTTAAATCTCCCCCTTTTTTTGAATGTTTATTTTAATATTTAGCCTACTTTTAATTGATGGATTAAGTGACCAAGTCATGGAGGGACAGCTCTGTTTATAAGTTTCTTTTAGTTATATGACAAGTGGCTAGATGGCAATACTAGGCTAGTTCAAAATTTATCCTGTAGAGTTCGTTCCATTCGCCAACAAAATAATATTTTTTCATGAGTTTAATAACAAATACATAAAATGGATTTAAATGAATTAACTTTTTAAAACTAATAAATTACTTTTAATTATAATTTTTTTACAATTTATAAATGACCTTTTGTTAAAAAAAAATTTAATAGTACTACGTGCCATTCAAGTAAGCTAAAAAAAAAAGGTTTGAAATATCATAAAGCTAAGTGTACTAGCGAGTTAAGTAGTCAGTATCAAAATATGTGAATTGCAACAAGCTTGAGTTCAAATCTCTCTGGGAGCAAGTTTTTTTTTCTCCTGCTTACTTTTAGTTCCATGACAAACGTATAGATGGCCCTAAACTTAAAAACAATTTTTAACCTGGAGCTGTCCAATGTTGATTTTGATCTGTGGAGCAAGTATTCACTGACAAGTAAGCGCACTGATGACCCGGGTTTGTCTCCCAGGGATTTAATCCACCAATAAAATAAATAAACTCACAAAATAACGTATATTAAAAAAAATATAACTCGTTAAGTACGATTTGAACCAGTTGGTGATTTTATTCAAATAAATAAGTCAAATTTGTAACCAAAAATTCACATATAAGTTCTATAGATGACTATATTTGGCCCTGGCCTTTAGCACAGATGTATAAGTTCCGCTTCTTGAACGGCCTTAAATGCCGAAGAGAAAAAAATAAATTTTTTTTTAACTACAATTATTTTAATTTCATTTCTTATTTTCATTCAATATAAAATTCTCGTTTCAATCAATAGGGTTAAAATTTTTCATTGTAAGAGCTAAGAGAGGCGTTAGGCTTACACCCGCAACTTCCACAGACCAGGGACTCTATAATAATTTTTTATGAAATTAAAAAAAAATAAATAAATAAATAAAATTTTATTATTTTCTCAATTGAAATAATTCAAAAACTATTTTCGGAGTATCAAATCAGAATCTCGAATAAATATCCCCCATCTCCCTCTGATGATATAAAATAAAATTTGTTAGAAGGGATCCCCAAAAAAAAAAAAAAATATTTGTGAGGGTCCCTTTATTTATTATATTTCTTTTAGGAACCGACCGAATATTCGGTTTCGATTTCGGCCAAAAAGCAGCCGAAACTTTCGGCCGATCTAAACCAAACTCTGAAAAGGTGGGATGAGACTCGCACGTTAAAAAAAAAAAAATGATGTTGCACTTGAGCGAAAAATTTCCCCGCAGGGCGGAAAACTTTGGTTCCGCAAAAAGGAAAATGTTCCACAAAAAAAAAAGTAAAATGATTTTACGGCCGGAAAAAAAATATTTTTATGAAGGGCGGAAAATTTAGGTTCCGGGGCGGCAAAAATTTCGTGTCTTTAAACAAAGGTAAAATGATTTTACGGGCTGGAAAAACATTTTTCTGAAGAGCGGAAAACTTTGGTTCCACAAAAAAGGGAAAATGTTCCTCGGGAGAGAAAAATTTAGTTTCTTTAAAAAAAATTTTCCTCAGAAATATTTTTAAGTTAAGCCCCCCGCCCCCTGAAAAAAATATCTATGTACGCTTCTGATAGGAAATACAAGTTTCGGTTTCGGCCGAAACTAAGATTGAGGCCGAAATTCGGTTTCGGCTGAAAATCTTGTTTCGGTCGGACCCTAATCAGTGGCGTAACGTACGCCCCCGCAGACCCCGCGATACGGGGGGCCCACGGGCCGGGCCGGGCTAAAAATCTGTAAAAAACGGAAAAAATTTAATGAAAATATCTCTTTGAGAGGGCCCGGGCCCTCAGGGTTCAGGGATATACGGTATTTTGAAAATATTTTTTGTATCGTCTAATAATGGGGCTCGAAATAAAGGTTTGCGGGGGGGGGGGGGGGGGGGGGGGCAGCTAAAAAACGTTACGCTACTGACCCTAATATATTTTATTATTTTATAAAAGGAATGAGTAGGCTACCAGAGAAGAAAAGTAGCTACAGTGTTTGTGTCAGTCAGTGTCTTGGCCCTCCATAGAACAAATCCTGTGATCCAGTCTGACTCATGTCAAATTCGTTGGTAGCGGGAGAAATGTCTCCTTTGGGAATTGCAAGCGGTAATATTCGAAACGAATGTTTTTCCCTTAAGACGTGGTTTTAATTAATTTTATAACACGTGGGACGAGTTGCCCGGGCAAATTGGTGTTAGCCCTGGCCAAGCTAATAATTAATGGGGCCAACCCAAGATGGACGCCTGGGCCCGTGTGCATGGCTACGCATAAGGATCAGTTCCTCTCTCTCTCTCTCTCTCTCTCTCGCTCTCTTATTCTCCATCCTACATATTGTTCCCCACAGACAGCCCACATTAATTTGCCCTCATTCCAGGACATCCCGAGATCACCTTCCACTATCCTGATCCCCCTCCTTTCTCTCAACCATTGAGATTAATTTTCATTCTTCATTCTAATTAAAAACAATCTAATGAACATATTATCAACTTTTATTTTTTTTTTAATTTAATCCCTTATTATTTAAGAGTGTTTATCAGAAAGCCCTAAAATAGAATATTCTTTTTAAAATGTATATTTTCAATTTCATAAGATGTTTGTTCAAAAAGAAATTGTCCATTATCCGTAATCTGGTGGCCCTTTCCAAAACGAAGGTTTAAATAGCCAAAAAAGGCTAGTTTAGTTACCATTTAATTCAAGAATTCAAGCGCATCCATCTCTTGTGCAACGAGACCTTGCTTGCTAAAGCATCAAAATAAGTTGTTTTTTTTTAACTCTTTTCAGCTACAGAGGCCATTAGGGGTTATTAATTTATTTAAATAATTTAACAATACAATAGTAGCGATGGCTAGGGACCGGAGCTGATTGCTCGAGATCACCAATCCCGAGCTTTCGCCGCGCTTGGCATCACTTAACCGCAACGATTGCGGTGACTGTCGCTCTTCTCCGTTGCCAGGCCCCCTCGGCTTTCAAATAAGTTAAGAGCCTTCAACAATGTATGTCCTATACTCCTCTGGCTGTTAAAATATAAAAATCTGCCAATATATTAGAATTCAAGATGTAAAATTTATAAGTACGGGAGAATATTTATATTTTGTTATCATGGCAACCATTTCTCCTATCTTGCCTTTTAAGTAGAAGTGTAAAATGATCTTCGGAATATTTCAAGGTCAAAATTAGAATATACCTACATTCTAAAAAGCATCTAAAAAATAATTGATTTTTGAATTTAAACAAAAAAATCGTTGTAGCGAATTTTGAGAAAATCGAAAAAAAGTACATCAGTAAAGTACTAGTAATTTTTGGCCGATTTTGATTAAAAGCTTATTTTAACGGTTCCGGGAGGTGTCTAACTTAAATTAAAAATTTCACCCTCCTAGCTCAATTCCTTCATGCTTAAAATTGAACACATATAGACTATATTATAGAGATAAGAGAAAGTAGAAAAAATTATTTTTTTAATGTATATGTGTAATATATATATAGAGAGAAAGTATTGGATTCATGTCAAAAATTCGATGTCGATATTTTGATATGGATATACAAGTTTTGAGGGCCCCTAAACGCAAAAAAGTGATTTTCGCAACATGGTCTGTCTGTCTGTGTGTCTGTGAACAAAATATCTCAAGAAAGAAAAGAGCTAGGAGCTTGAAATTTTACATTTAAGTTAGGCACCCCCCTGGGACGTGACACGAAGCTTTTAATCAAAATTGGCCAAAAAGTACTAGTACTTTGCTGATGTATAGTGAGGGACAATATTAAGACCCAACCAAACCCTTTCTACTTGTGATTATTTCATTGTTTTAAAAATAAATATTATATATTTTTTAATGAAAACTTTCATGGTCGTAACCAAGAAAATTTCCAATAAAGATTTACCTTTTCTTTTATAAAAACAATGAAATAATCACAAGTAGAAAAGGTTTGGTTGGGACTTCATATTGTCCCTCATTGTAATTTTTCAGTTTGTTTCGATTTTCTCAAAATTCGCTCCAACAATTTTGTTTAAAATTCAAAAATTAGATTAGCTCTTTAAAATGTATATTCTCATTTTGCTCTCAAAATTGTTTGAAGCACACTTTACTCTTGTACTCCATAGGAAAATGGAGAAATGGTTGCCATGGTTAACAAAATATAAATATTTACCCATGTTTATAAATTTTACATCTTAAATTTTAATATTGGCGGAAACTAAACATATTTCAACACAAAAAATTCTGGTGTGACAAGCACACTACAAAACTTTCTCTTACCAAGGGTAATTTTATAATTTTTTGACAACCTCTCTCAGAATTTTCATGTATAGGCATGTATAGATGGCGCCTCTAGAGAGACCGAAATATTTGCAATAAATTGAAGCGGTGAGAGAGCAGACAAGGCTGGTTTTTCTCACCTTATATTCCTAATCTGCGATTCCTAGTATTGTTAATCCGCGGGCGCTTATAAGGGGATAATTATTCCTATCACCCCCCCCCGAAAAACTCCCTTTTGTTAATAAAACAACAAAATAGTTCCTCCCATTTAAATATTAATACATCCCAATATATTTGAAATTTTATAAGAAAAATTGAACATCTTTTAATTATTATTATGCTTTCATTTGCTAGAGCTCTCTCTATAACATAATAAACGCAAATACTCTTGTTCTTTCTCATTTAAACTTTTCGTTTCCATTCATTCATGATGCTTTATTGCCTTTTCGAATTCATATTTCATAACGTACATATGCCCTTTTATCACCTTTCATTTGAAAACTATTTCACAATTAATAAAGCTTCAAAATTCCTTTATTTAACGACTTTTAGCATTTGCTTGCATAACAAAGAATTTTTTTTCTAATCCTTTGGCCATATAGACGTGATACGATAACTTATAACAAGCACATTTATTTATACTTTATTTAACAAATGACGTCTCTAATAACAATTACATCCCATTCTCAGTTAGTATCAAACTTTGGAAGTTACTTGTCAAAATTTCATGACATTTTGTCATTCTGGGCTCTATTTCATAAAGCTGACAATTTGTCGAGTACCTGCTTCATAAAAATCAGCTTTTGACTTAATTGTCAAGTAAAAAAATGACATTTTTGTTAAATTGTCGTCATGACAATTTGTCATTTTTGGTTTTATAAAATTTCTAGGCTGACAATTTGTCACTTTTTACTTTCTCGTATAGAGAAAGTTATGTAATCGTAAAAAAATTCGACTTCGAGATTTTGATGTTTCTCCACGTTTTAGACCTCCCTGAGTCCAAAAAAACCATTTTTGGCATTATGTCTGTCTGTGTGTGTGTGTGTGTGTGTGTGTGTGTGTGTGTGTGTGTGTGTGTGTGGAACACGATTGCTTAAAAACCAAAGCAGCTAGATCGATAAAATTTGGTATATGCTCCTTACACTAAAATTGTAGATTTCTATCAACTTTTGGAGTAAATACGTCACTTGGAAGTAGTACTTTACTTAAAAAGTTTTTTCGAAAATTTTGAAATTTTCAATTTTTTTTGTTATATTATGATAAAATACTCTATTTTAAAAAGTTTTTATTCTTTGACATTTTTTCGAAAACTGAATAGTTTTTGAAATAATCACAGAAGAAATAGAAAACTTTCGTTAATTTTGATAAAAAATCAAAACAAAATCATACAGGTGTCATTAAAAAAAGGGTAAAATATTTACCATGTAGTCTATGGGGAATGTCGACGAAACGCACACATATTGAATTAAATAGGCATCTGTGCAAATGATACAAAAACAAAAAAACTTACATTTTATTAATTCACTTCCGAGGAATACGTTAAAAATAAAACCAAAAGTTTCTGCCGACCGCTTTTAAAGATATTTTAACAAGAAAGTCAAAAAATTCTCCAAAATGACAGTCCCTAATATTTAAAAATAATGAATTCTCGAGAGTCAGTCCAGCCTGGCAACGTCGCATAAAATAATTCTCTTTTCTCTATGTCAGATACATTTTTTTTTTCAATTTTACAATATTTTTTCTCGCAAATCGTCCATTGTGTTTAAACTGATTTGCATTAAACATTGTAATATATTAAATAAAATAAAATTTAAGGCGTTTAAGATTTAAAATAGATAGTTGATGAATGCAATGTTGCCAGTTCTATATTACGTGAAAAACTGCTCAAGTCGAAAGTCATTCATTTATTATTTTTGGTAATTAAATTATTAACTTAATCCAATTATAAACTCTGATAGGTCACGACTAAATTATAATAAGGAATTTTGGCATTCAAATTTTTAATTTTATTTAAAAAAAAATTTAGATTCTATTATGACTTACGATGTACTATCCGAACAACCTTAACGATTTTTATTTACACCGAATTGATTAAAAGGAAATAATATTAAAGTTTTATCATATAATATTTAATAAAATATTCTAATTTGCAAAGATACTTTATTTAGTAATAAAATATTTAATTTATTTAATAAAACCTATATATATATAATTCGCTAATGTCCGTCTATCCGTCTGTCTGTCTGTCTGCCCGCCATGCTCTGTTTGACCAACTTCCCAATGGAATTTTGAAACGAAATATTATACGCTTAAAGAAGATCTTCTAAGAATTTCAGGAATAGAGAATATTTATATTTGTTTTTTAAAAAAGAGTAATGGTGAGGACACTGATAAACCTTGATAAAATTGGTATATTCAATAAATAAAAAGAATTAAAAAGTGCTAAGGCATACATTTATTAACCTCTCGGCCAAGCCATCATCTGCACCATTGTTTAATAAATTCTTATGTATTCTTTGCATTTATGTATTTTATGAATGTAAACAAATCTTCAAGCAGGGACTGGATTGAAATAATAAAAAGTGACAAATTTGTATTAAATGACAATTTTTCTATAAAACGTTGTAATTGAATTGCTTTTCAGCAATAAAATAATTATCATAGTGTAAGCGTATAATGTATGTCAATTTTTGACAATGTTCGCATTATCAGCCTTTATGAAATAGGGCCCTGGTATTGCGTTACAATGATTTTAGTGACGCTATAATAGAAAAACCTAATGTTTTGTATTGATAAAACATTGCTTTTTAACGGGAAAAAATAACCTAGAACGGATCACACTTTTCAAGCCATCGCTGAATTTGAACATTATTTTCCACATTAAAAAGTAATACATGAAATTTGATTTTTTTGAAAATAGTAAAAGCAGCGTAACTAAATGATTAAATTACCTAACTCCTAAAGGTTGCTACTAACTGAAAACGGTATGTTATTTGAGGCGCCATCTGTTGGTTAGTGCTATTGATCGACGTGTTATCCAAATTCCCTTAAACCCACAGGGACTTTGTAGAAGTTCTCATCAAAGAAGAAATTGATGACGTTCTCATTAAGATTATTTGATAGCCAAATCCCCAAGTGTAAAACGAGTTCAAAGTTCAAACTTCCTAATTCATGGTCAACTTGCATGCTTTTTTTTTTTTTTTTTTTTACTCCCCTCGAAATACTTCTTTGGAATATGAAAGTGAAAAGCTAATAATATTTTTATAGAGTATAAATAAATCTTTCCTTAAAAAGATTTGATTATTTCCAGCTCAATTTAATTCAAGTCTTCTTTTTTTTATGTTTAAAAGCTTCCTCTTGAATATGAAATTTTTTTTTTTTTTTTAGGGTTCAAACTTTTTGATGGGAGTTTAAAAAAAGTTTATATATAAGATGTCGTCATCAATATCACGGAAAATAAACGTCTTGGGTAATCATGGACTTTTTATTTTTTAGATGTACCTAAGGCAACATCTGCTAGTTTGGGCTTGCTATCGTGATGCTGTCACATAAAATATTACACCCCCCCCCCTTTTCGCATTTATTAAAAGTTAAAATTTCTCTTTTTTTTATTTTCTTAATTAAAAAAATCTGGTGTGACTGGCGCACAGCATACAACTTTCTCTTACCTTCGGTAATCGAAAGTTGTGTTCTGTGCTTGTCACACCAGATTTTTTGTGTCCACATGTATTTAGTTTCCGACAGTAGGGTACATTGGATTTTCAAGATGTAAAATTTATAAGTATGGCAAAACGTTTATATTTTGATACCATGGCAACCATTTCTCCTATCTTTTCTATGGAGTACAATAGTAAAGTGGTCTTCAGAAGATTTCAATCACAAAATGAGAATATACATTTTAAAGAGAATCTAAAAAATAATTGATTTTTGAATTAAAAAAAAAATCGTTGGAGCAAATTTTGAGAAAATCGAAAAAAAACTGAAAAAGTGCATCAGTAAAGTACTAGTACTCTTTGGCTGATTTTGTTCAAAAGCTTCGTGTCACGTCCCAGGGGGTGCCTAACTTAAATATAAAATTTCAACTTCCTAGCTCTTTTTGTTCTTGAGATATTTTGTTCACAGACACACAGACAGACAGACCATGTCGCGAAAACCACTTTTTTGGATTCAGGGGACCTCAGAACGTGTATATCCATCAAAATCTCGACATCGAATTTTTGACATGAATCCAATACTTTCTCTCTCTATATATTAACATATATATAGAGGTAAGAGAAAGTAAAAAATTGTAGTAAACAAAAAAATATGCCCAGTTAATGCAATAGGCGTCTGTCACGTTCCATTTGGGCAGCCCTCGTTGAGTTTTTATACCCACGAAGCAGTGACGGCGCTAGCTTATTTTCAGTGGGGGGGCAGGAGGGGGGGCAAACTTATCAACAGGGGGGCAGTCAATAAATATATAAGCTACATCAACAGAGAAACAAAAAATCTGGTGTGACTCGTGACATCAGATTTGTGTCGACCTTAGAAACCGACAGAAATTTCTGATTCGGCCAGTTTCGGCCAAAAATCAGCCGAAACTTCGCCCTGCCCGAAACCTGAGTTTGAAAAGAAGGGAGGATATGATGCTCATATACTAAAAAAAATCGTCGAGTGGGATTCGCACTTGAAAAAAAAAGATCAAATGATTTTCGCAAGAGGGAAAAAATGGAAATTTTACTAAAAGGATGATAAATTTTGTATAGGAAATTTTAAGAAAAAGTTTAAAACAAGTTTCGATTTCGGTCACAGTTTCTGTCGAAACTAAAATTGAAGCCAAAATTCTTGTTTCGGTCGAACTCTAGCCGACAATAGGCCTATATTTAGTTTCTATCAGTACGGAACATTTTTTTTTTTTAACATTCACAATTTTTTCTCTTTCACACTCACACTCATACACACATTCACACAGTCTTTTCGACAACTTAGGCCATTTAAGACTTTGACGATAACCGTTAATTATTAATATATCTATTGGGGATCCAGAAATTTCTTCTTTAAGCCAAATCTTGCCTGGGGTCCGAACCCGCGACGTTTGGTATACGAAATAAGCACACTAACCCCTACACCAAGCCCCGAGGGCGTACGGAACATTAGAATTCAAGATGTAAAATTAATAAACATGAGAAAGCAACCATTTCTCCTAACTTTCCTATAAAATACAAGAGAAAAGTGTGCTCAAAAGATTCCACGGGCAAAAGAAAAATATACATTTTAAAAAGGATCTAAAAAATGTCACACCACCAGCACTGAACTTTACTGAATGTCGTAAATATTTTCAGTTTTGGTTGGCATGCTTCCTCACTATCTCCTGAGAAATATAAAAGCCCAGAAATTTTTCTGAAAGATGCTCATAATTTCTCAAAATCAGTATCAATTTCTTCTGAATCACTTGAGCTTGATTCATAGTTGGTGGATTTGCACCTGTACTTGAAGAAGAAAATTTTTTTTTGATTGGGGCTCAATAATAATTTTTTTTTTTTTAAATTTAGGTCTCCATTTAGAACCCGTCTCTATTTATTTCAATTCGATTGGTAAAGTTATCAGATATTTTTCTTTTCGATGACATTTTAATGGCACAAAGAAAGATATTTACTTGACAAAATTAAATTACATTTTTTTAAGGAAAAGTGAATAATTTTAGAAATTTTTTTATTTGGTTTTCGCGCTGATTGGGGGGGGGCATCCAGGGGGGCAGAGGTCCTTGCCGGGGGGGCGCATGCCCCCCGTAGCGCCGTCACTGCCACGAAGAGATCCTTCTAGGCATAGGCGTAGCCAGAAATTTTCGATGGGGGGTTTAAGATTATTTCTCCCCCCCCCCCCTCCCCCCTCCCCCGACTAATAGAGCAGTATAAGGCGTCTAATGAAATATATGACTAGCCCCCCCCTGGACCCCCCTCGAGGTGGCTCGGGCCCGCCCTTTCTTAATTAAGTGCCGCAATTTTTCAATCAACTCTAAATTTTGTGTATATGGGCCTTAAATACGAGGGTGTTAATTCTACGAGTTTCTCTTGACCAGAGTCCCATCTCAGATCTCTATAAGAAAAAAAATATGAAATTTATTTATATAATTATTTTTACTATTTTTCATTTGCGAGATTTAATCAATTTTAAGCGGCTTTAATTTTTTATAAAGTATAACAAAAATCAATTCTTTTCAATTGAAAAATTCTGAATTTTCCTGAATTTTTTGCGTTTTATTTAATTTTTTTTTTTTTTTTTAAGCTAGACAAAATTATTATATTTTACTTTCTCTTACCCTATATATGAAATATATAGAGAGAAAAAGTATTTTGTATTATAGAGCTTAAATGTCTAGTCATGGCTTGGGTCCAATGGGGGGGTTTGAACCCCCAAATCCCCCCCCGTGGCTACGCCTATGCTTCTAGGGATTACAGTAAAATTATTTTCATCCCACAACTCCTATAAGTTATTATTTGTTGAAGTTAAGATCTACGATGTCTCCCATAGGAAAGGTATGAACAATTATTATTGTAACTGTTTGGCAAACTTCCTCGCGAAATTTCGAAATGAATTTTTAAACTCTCAAAAAGGATGTTTTATTGTTTTGTTAATTTCAAGCCAACTAGCCGCGTCTAGCTGGGGCCTTCGTGACAGATCAAACACAATCAAGATTGGACAGCTCCAGGTTAAAAATTGTTTTTTTATAAGTTTAGGGCCAACTATAAGCAGGGAAAAAAAACGCGTCCAGAGAGATTTGAACTTGATCTTGTTACAATTTACATGTTTTGATACCGACTACTTAACTCGCTCGTACACTTTGCTTTATGATATTTTAAAGCTTTTTTAGCTACTTGGATGGCTAGGATTAGGTCCGTTTAAAATATTTACAGAGAATAAAAATTCAGTTGGCTTATCTACTGTACCGAAATGTCAGCATTGATTTGGAATATATTAATGACAAATGAATGAAACAATAAATTTTCTCGGATCAACCCAGAGAAGTTTTCACTCCCACCCAGATCACTAGCCCGGCTACGCCCCTTAGCTATAGTGTATTTTCCAAAACGGCTTTTTTAAAATGGAACTTTTATTTTCGATGGCCTCAAATTTTTTCGCTCTTCTATCAGCATGTCGCGTGACGTCAAGGGCCGTGACGTTACAAGCCGTGACGTTACAAGCCGTGACGTTACAAGCCGTGACGTTACAAGCCATGACGTCACAAGCCGTGACGACAAAAATAGGAAAGTTGAAATTTAATATATATGACGAATTATAAAAACATAATTGTGAGATTTAATTATTCAATTTTTAAATTGATAAAATATAATTTTTAAAATAATTTAAAATGATTCAAATCTTCAATTACTAAATAAATATTGTTCTCAGTTTTTAACATGTCTCTATTGATTTCCCATTAACGCGATTTTATTACCCTTAATTGAATAATTTTCTGCAAATTTTCAGTTAAAACGCGCCTACGATCCGAAAAAAGTTTCACTTGCATCGTGGTTTCATAAAACCACACAATGATTTTGTCTTATGATTTGCCAAAAATGTTCAGTATCACAAATAAAACATCGGGTATGGTTGACAATAGATCTGTTCGGACCCTCGTAGGGGGTGGGGAAATGCTGTGGGACTCGCCGCACACTTTCGGTAATTTAAAGTTGCATTCTGTACTTGTTTATCAGTATATATGGGTATATAACAGATGACGTTAGGAGAAGGTAAAAAGAGTTAAACTCTTTCTGTGAAATGATAACAACTTATGGCGAGAAAGAGAGAGAGAGAGAGAGATGGCAACCCTGTCGAGAGGTCAAAATCAATTGGGATTCCCATAAGTAACGAAATGAAATGAGAAAATCGTTGCTAGTGTAAGAGGAAAGAGCTGAGCTGTAGGTAATAGAGAAGCTGAACTCTGAGCTGAGCTTGGCATGCAAATAAATTAGAATTGGCCAGGGAGAGAGAGGGAGAGAGAGAGAGGAGATCTCAAGGGATGGAGGAGGGATGAGATGCGATCCCAGGGCTCCTGGTTAAGGGTTAATTATGCCCGGGGCTCGTTAGAGGCAACGCTAATGGCCGCCGCCACCATCGGCACTGACTCCTGCCAGAACAAGACATTCACCTCCATAGGATCCAATTTCATTTCATCCATTATTTCTTTTTACTTTCTCTTACCTCTATATTTATGTTAAGATATATAGAGAGAAAGTATTGGATGCATGTCAAAAATTCGATGTTGAGATTTTGATGGATATACACGTTTTGAGGTCCCCTTAGTACAATAAAGTAGTTTTCGCGACATGCTCTGTCTGTCTGGGTTCAATTTAAAGCATGAAGGAATTGAGTTATGAGATTGAAATTTTATATATAAGTTAAACACCTCCCGGGACCGTGAAAATAAGCTTTTGAACAAAATCGGCCAAAGAGTACTAGTACTTTACTGATGTATTTTTTCAGTTTTTTTTGATTTTCTCAAAATCCGCTCCAACGATTTTGATTAAAATTCAAAAATCAATTATGTTTTAGATTCTCAATAAAATGTATATTCTCATTTTGTCATTGAAATCTTCTTAAGACCACTTTACTCTTGTACTCCATAGAAAAGATAAGAGAAATGGTTGCCATGGTTACAAAATATAAATATTTTCCCATATTTATAAATTTAACATTTTGAAAATCGAGCCCACGGGGCGTGGTGTAGAGGTTAGCGTGCTAACCTCATATACCAAACGTCGCGGGTTCGGACCCCAGGCGTCCGATGATTTTATTTAAGCCATCTGGATACCAGATGGCTTAAATAAAAATGCCTGGACCCTAATATATATAAAATTCATAAATAACGGTTATCGTAAATGTCTTATATGGCCTGAGCTGCCGAAAAGACAGTGTGAATGTGTGTGTGAGTGTGAGTGTGAATGAGAAAAGTGTGAATGTTTTTAAAAAAAAAAAAAAAAAAAAAAAAGAAAATCGAATGTACCGTACTGTCGGAAACTAAATATATGTCGACACAAAAAATCTGGTGTGACAAGCACATTACACAACTTTCGATTACCGAAGGTAAGAGAAAGTTGTGTGCTGTGCGCCAGTCACACCAGATTTTTAGATTAAAATTCATATAAATCAATTATTATTTAGATGCCCTTTTAAAAGGTATATCAGTCCTCGGGCTTGGCGTAGTTTGTAGCGCACCTGCCTTGTATACCAGGCAGTCCGATGATTTTATTTAAGCCATTTGGATAAGAATGTCTGGAGCCCAAATATATATTTCAATATAATTATTAAATATTGAATATCGATAAGTCTTATAAGGTCGAGAAGACTGTGTGAGTGTGAGTGGGAATGAGAGAGTGTTTGTTTTTTTTTAACACTCACACTTTTTTCTCATTCACACTCACACTCACATACACATTCACACAGTCCTTTCGGCAACTCAGGCCATATAAGACTTTTTTACGATATCCGTTATTGATAAATATACATATATGGGGTCCAGGCATTCTTATTTAAGCCATTTGGTATCCAATTGGCTTAAATAAAATCATCGGACTGCCTGGGGTCCGAACCCGCGACGTTTGGTATATGAGGTTAGCACGCTAACCTCTACGCCATGCCCCGAGGGCGTGAGAGAGTGTTAAAAAAAAAAGACAGAGAATGAGTGACGTCATTCATTTTTCTTGGAAACAATTAAAGACAGAAATAAAAAAAATAAATAAAAAACAATAAAATTATTTTTATTTTTTATTATATTCATCAAATTAATAAAAATAATAATAAAAAAAAAAAAACATGAATTACATCAGCAAAGTTTACTTCAAACAATTTTCCCATAAATATTACTGATATACTTTTTAAAAGGGCATTTAAATAATAATTGATTTATATGAATTTTAATCTAAAAAGAAAAAGATTAAATTTTGTTACCATGGCAACCATTTCTCCTATCGTTCCTATGTAGTACAAGAGTAAAGTGGTCTTCAGAAGATTTCACCGGCAAAATGTGAATATACATTTTAAAGAGCATCTAAAAAATAATTTATTTATGAATTTAAAAAAAAAATCGTTGGGCAAATTTCGAGAAAATCAAAAAAACTAAAAAAGTACATCAGTAAAGTGCTAGTACTTTTTGGCCGATTTTGTTTAAAAGCTTATTTACACGAGTTCGGGGGGTACCTAACTTAAAAATAAAATTTCAATCTCCTAGCTCATTTCCTTCATGGTCAAAAATGTCCTCACAGACACACACACAGGCCGATTTGCGGGTCCCATTTTTTTTGCACTCAGGGGACCACAAAACATGTATACAAGGGGGGGGGGGTAAAGGGGGTAATTAGCCCCCCCCCCCCCCCGAGATTTGAAAAAATACTATTTTTTCGAAAAAAAAAAAATGTATTTTTAATGTAAAACTTTAAAAATTAATACTTAAGGTTGTTCGGACATTAAAGCACTTTATCATATTAAAAGCTAATTTTTTAATATGTTATTAATCACTATCAAATACGTATAAAATAAAATTTTGAAGCAGATCTGACGCAGGGTTATCGTTTAATTAATTTTTAAAAAATTGAAATTTAACATGTAGCCTATGGGGAATGTCGACAAAATGCACACATATTGAATTATATAGCCCATATATGCATCATTTACAAAAACAAATACGTTAAAAATAAAATCAAAAGTTTCTGCCGTCCGCTTTTAAAGATATTTTAACAAGAAAGTCAAAAAATTCTCCAAAATGACAGTCGCCAATATTTAAAAATAAGGGAGATTTGGGAGTGAGACCAGTCCGGCAACGTCGCATAACATAAGTGTCTTTTGTCGATGTCAGTTACATTTTTTTTTTTCAATTTTACGATATTTTTTCTCGCAAATCGTCCATTGCGTTTAAACTAATTTGGATTAATCATTGTAATATATTAAATAAAATAAAATTGAAGGTTTTTAAGATTTAAAATAGATAGCTGATGAATGCAATGTTGCCAGTTCTATATTACGTGAAATACTGCTCAAGTCAAAAGTCACTCATTTATTATTTTTGGTAATTAAATTATTAACTTAATACAATTATAAACTATGATAGGTCACGACTAAATTATAATAAGGAATTTTGGCATTCAAATTTTCAATTTTATTTTTAAAAAAATTTAGATTCTATTCAGTGGCGGCTCGTGACCGAGACAACTGGGTAGGCGACATATATATATATATTACTTACGAAAAATAGAAAAAAAGAAAGAAAAAAGGCGTATTTATTTATTTTTGTAAATTAAATCTATTCGCCTATCTTTTAATTTAGAAAATAATTCAATAATTTGATCTGTGAAGTTATCTTGTTTCGAAATTTGAACTAATAAATCTTCATGAGAAATTGCGCTCTACGGTAACACTTGTCATCGGCTTGGCATAGGCTGCTTAGTTCATCGCCTAACCGTTCGACTTATAGCGCTAGCTATCACTGCTGTGCGCATGCGCGACTGTCTAGAAATGTGGGCAGCGGAGTGTGGAGTACAGGCAGGGAGGTAGGGAGGGAAGCTTTGGAATAAAAAGTTGTCGCCTAAATGACGTCACAGCCGCCATATTGAAAAGATGAAAACATTGAATTTCCCATTGAACGTAATGTTAATATATCATCAAATTTCGGGCCTTTTTTTTGGAAAATTATGTGAGCAAAAATTTTCTCATGAAGGAAAAACTCTTTAAAAATTATTTTATTTCAACCGCAGGTCGTTTTGATATGCATATATGTATAAAAAAAATTAAATGTTGCGGCAATCATTCTCTTCCTAATGCTGTTGATTAGTCAATTAAAAAAAAGAAATTATCATTAGTTTAATGGAAAAATGGTTACAAAAAATAAAATATAAACAAAAAATATATTTATTAATATATTTGTTTAATTACCAAAAGTATTAATTTATATAAATCTCATAATGTTATATACAAAAAATATTTTGTTTAGTATGATAAATTTATGCAATTAACTGAGTATATAGAAATGCCTGGACCCCCAATAGATATATTATTAAAAATACTAGTATCGTTAAAAGTCTTAAATGGCCTAAGTTGCCGAAAAGACTGTGTGAATTTGTGTGTGAATGTGAGTGTGAATGAGAAAACAAAGTGTGAATGTAAAAAAAAAAAAAAAAAACTGACTATATATAAATATGACTGGTAGTTTTGAGGCACTTGTTATGATAAAAAAAAAAAAAAATACCTGATGTTTTCTCATCAAAAGAAGCTTTTTAGGGGGCTTGTAGAAAGAAAATGTTTTCCCAGATTCCTCTTCATTTTGCTGTCTTTTACTTTTTTTTATAGGTCGTTTCATGCATACATATGCAGAACATGCCATGTTAATTATTTTTAAAAATAAAAATAAAATAAAAACACACAAAATCAAGAATTCTTCAATAAAACAACTATCTATAACCTATACCTAACCTAGACTTAAAATCTAAAAAAAAACAAGTAATTACAAATTAAATCATTAAAAACTATTTCAAATGTTTAAATATATGAACAAAACTATAAAACAAAGAAGAAATATCTAAGAAAAACTTTCAAAAACACGAGAAAATTGGAAACAAAATTGTATTATGTCCTATGGAAAAGTCAATGTTTACATATTTTCAATATGGCCGACACGAATTTCTCCCCTCTTTTTTGGAGCCACCCCCCCACTCCTTCAAACAAGCCTTAGTGTCACTCCCTACCTCCCTGAGTACAGGCAGTGAATAGGCTAAGAAAAATATCCCCTTTACTTTATAAATACAAGGTTCTGAAGTGTTTCAAATTTTTTTTTTTGCAAAATCATATATATTAATAAATATAGTAATTATTTTATGAAACTAAATATTTTTAAACTTAATAAATATAATAAAATTGATAAATATTTTTCATCTGTATATTTATAAGGTAGGCGTCGCCTACCTTGCCTACCCTGGCGAGCCGCCACTGATTCTATTATGACTTACGATGTACTATCCGAACAACCTTAAAAATTTGATTTGTATTTATATTCTGGCAATCAAGTACAGAATTTGCCTTTAAATTACCGAAATTAAGAAAAAAATAGTTTGCTGTGCGACGAGTCACACCAGATTACCCCCCCCCCCCCGAGAAACACCTCGGGATCCGCCCTTGCATGTATATCCATCAAAATCTCGACATCGAATTTTTGACATGATCGCAATATAGGCCTTCTAGGTGATAAACTAAATTTTATAAATATTACATTAATATGAGAAATTCCTATTTATACTATTCTTTATTTTAAAAGGGAATAAAATAATTTTTCTTGAACTTTAAGTGAAATTAACTTGTAGGTCCTATTTCACACCAGATTTTTTTTCGGAATATCAGTTCAATTCAAATAACAAGTAATTTGTTGAAAAATACAATCAATACAAGAAAATTCTGAATAACATTCGTTAAAAAAAAAATACGAAATTGAGAACGAATAAGTTTGTTTTTCAATATAATGACTTGACTCGTTATTTGTATCTAAACTCGAGCTGTTAGCAAATTCAATTGGTAACCGGTTTCTATATATAAGAGAGAGAGAGAGAGAGAGAAGATTTAATCATACATTTTGCTATAATCACTTTAATTTCAACTTGAGAATGTTAATAATTCGGCAACCATAAGCGATACTCACCTTGTATAGAAATAATTTCTCTCGAAATATGAAACGTGCCCGAATAGCTTCAAGCATCCCAGTGTTTGATTATTCAAAATTTGAGTGGGAGTATGTGACTCAGCTTTTCGTATCATAATCATTTAATTTTTAATTATTTTAAAAATCTGGTGTGATTGGTTGTACAGCACGCAACTTACTCATAGGTAATCCATATACTGTATTATACCAGATATATACTGTGTTATACCAGATATTTTTGTGACGAGATATATTTAGTTTCCTATAGCACCTTAGTTCCAAATTTGGCCACTTGCGTTTCATGGATGGCGCTGAGCTACGAATGCTTCCATTAGAAACAATACTTTTTTTTTAACATTCACACTTTTCTCATTCACACTCACACTCTCACACACATTCACACAGTCTTTTCGGCAACTTAGGCCGTATAAGACTTTACGATATATGATAATATCTATTGGGGGTGCGGGCATTTCTATTTAAGCCATTTGGTATCCAAATGGCTTAAATAAAATATTCGGACCTGGGGTCCGAACCCGCGACGTTCGGTATAGAAGGTAGGCTCCCTACCAAATACACCAAGTCCGGGGGCAAACAATACTTTCTCTCTATATATATTTCATATAGGCTATAGGGTAAGAGAAAGTAAAAATTTGAAATATTACTTCAGTAAAGTGTACTTCAAACACGTTTTAGGAAAAAACTTATTGGTATACATTTTAAAGAGCATCTAAAAAATAGTTGATTTATGAACTTTAATCAAAATAGTTAGACTATATTTTGAGAAATTCGAAAAAAAGTACTTCAGTAAAGTACAAGTACTTTTTGGCCGATTTTGTTCAATAGCTTATTTTAACTGTCCGGGAGAATACCTAACTTAAATATAAAATTTCAACCTCGTAGCTCAATTCTTTCAAGCCTTAAATCATCACACACAGACAGACAGTCCAATTGGCGGGATCCACTTTCTCACACAAAACGTGTATTTCCATTAAAATCTCGAATTTTTGACATGATCGCAATACTTTATCCCTATTATATATAGGTAGGAGAGAGTAAAAAACGTCTTTGATTTATTTGTATAACTAATTAAATAATTTTGTTTAAAGTCTTAATCAGGGAATTAGTGTGGGAGTTGGGAGAGGAGCCTCTGCAGAGGCCGCCGAGGGATCGATACTCCTGGGAGCGAACACCCAGGTTATTATTTATTGTATGCTTAATATTTATTAATAAATACCCATTCCCCCACTCGCATCCTAACAAAATATTTTTAAACACTTTTAATTAAAATTTTCTGTCCGTTTAAGACTTAATTTCAAACAAAAAGAGATTTGTCTTTTTAAATACCATCAGATTTTTGTCTTCATCCATCTATATAAAATAATTCACTTAAGTCCTATGTATGAAAAGAGGATTCCTATTCATCGCTTGTCATCTATTCACTTATTATTCATTAAAGCAGAGATCTCAACTTTATTTTCTTAAAAATGTTATAGAGAAAAGTCAGTCCCTAAGGGCACTTTTATCATCCACTAACCCCTCAGGAGAGCAATCTCTATATTTTCATTTTGACATTTCATAAAACTAAGTAGATTAATATTAAAATATAAAAAAATGATTTTTGAATTTTTGCCCCACATTTTATTATCAGATAAACTTCGCTAATTCTTTTTATTTTTCTTTCCTTTGTCTTTTTGATTTAATTTTCTCAGAGATTTAATAAACGTTTTTTTTTTTTTTTTTTTTTGTTTCAAGAGTAATTTAGGGAATTTCTTTGTTTATCAAAAAGAGGCTTTAGGACCTTTCGAATATTAAATAAAAAAAAAAAGATGTGAGGATTTTTTGCATGAAAAATTAAATTATCAAAAGACTACGCCTTGTCGATGCAACCAGTCATTTCCTCTATTGCTAGAGAGTTAGAAAAAATTTCGACAAAAAAATTGTGAAATTATTACAAAAAAATATTTTCAATTTTGTCAAGATCTCATTATCACAAATTCACTTGTTTCACAAATTCATTTGTTTAATTCATTTGTTTATATTTACATGTTTTTTAATGAAATCTCTATGATTTTGTTTTGATTTTTTTTCAAAATTAACGAAAAATGTATTTTACTCCCTTGATTATTTCAAAAACTATTCGGTTTTCGAAAAAATATCAAAGAATAAAAACTTTTTAAAATAGAGTAATTTATCATAATATGACAAACAAATTGAAAATTTCAAAAAAAAAAAACTATTTTGGTAAAGTACTACTTCCAAGTGACGTATTTACTTCAAAAGTTGATAGAAATCTACAATTTTAGTGTAAGGAGTATATACCGAATTACATCGATCTGGCTACTAGCGTTTTTAAGCAATCGTGTTCACACACACAGACATAATGACCAAAATGGGTTTTTGGACTCAGGGAGGTCTAAAACATTCAGAATCAAAATCTCGAAGTCGAATTTTTTGACGATTACAATACTTTTTCTTTATATTCTATACGAGAAAGTAAAAAGGGAATTCACAACATGTTCAGCCAAAATCAATGTATTGTCGAAAATAAACCGTAAAAAAAACTCCACCTGAAAAGAGAACGTCTTGGAAAAAAAATTAAATTGCGAGTTAGGGGTTAAATCAAATTGGACTAGTTCTCTTTTTTTATTCTTTTTAGAGAGAGAGAGAGAGAGAAGACATCGTCTAAATCTTAAAGAAATAAAAAAATATATAGACATAAAAAAAAAAAAATCTTTCAGTTGCTCATTCCCTTATTTATTTTTTAAATTTACTTCTTCTCCCTTAGGGAAAAGTTTTCTCGATCATTTAAAAGTTTTATATTTATTTATTATATTATCAAAATAAAATGGTATCACCTCTGACTAACTGACTGACTTAGGGGTAGCTAAGATCAGGGGCGCCGGAACGAATTTGAATCAGGGGGGGGGGCAAAAAAATTTTTTTTTAGAAAATTAAAATAATTTAATATGTTTAAATAGTATAAAACAAAAACAAATCTACTATAAAGCTTTAAAAATTTTCAATAAAATCACAATTTTAATAAAATTAAAATTTTAAAAAATTTGATAGTGATTTTATCAAAAATTTTTGGAAAAAATTTGGAAAAAAATGAATTTCTTACTCTTTTAATTTAGAAGATTTTATTTTCCAAAAGTAAAAATATATCATTTTTAAAAATAAATGAAATAAAAAAGAAATTTTGCCCCCCTCTGCCCCCCCCTGTAGGATGTCAGGGGGGCAATGTACCCTTGCCCCCTCCCCCAGTTCCGGCGCCTATGGCTAAGATAGTCATGGGGCTAAAAAAAATTAGACAAAAATTCGAGGTTGGCTGTGACGTCTACACAGCCGCTGGTCTTTTATCGTGACAACGTCTATTTCCTGATTTCGAACGAATTTGTTCCCTTAATTATTTTATAATTTAGACAATATATAATATTAGATTAATACTGATTTTACTTTTGTGTTTATAGTAAAAGCCACTATGTTAAAAATACAAAAATTACATTAATAAAATAATTTTACCAAAATAAATAAATTTAGTAAGAAATTCTTATGAGGGTGAATAGGCCTCTTGATAAAATTAACCCCCAATTATAAATTTTAATTTTTTAAATAATTATTACACAAGCTTTTAAAACTAATAGCTTTCTCTATTATTCATGAATCCTTTATTATATAATTAACGCAATTATCATTAAATTTAATTTAATTGAACATCCCTCCTCATAATTTCATAATTACTATTCTAAAAGTAAGATTAATAAAAATATATGCAAAAACTCTCTTACCTTAGGTAATTGAAAATTGGGTTCTGTGCTTGTCACACCAGATTTTTTTGTGACAACCTTAATTTATATCCTTCCTCAACCTTAATTTAGTTTCCGCCAATATATTAGAATATATTATATTAGTATAAATAAATACCGTATAGGAAGACATTTAAATTTTGTTACCATTTTATTTCTCTTATCTTTCCTATGTTAGAGAAAATCTAATTTGAGGGGGATAATTTTTTTGAAATCACAATAAATAGACCTAGGATAAAGGTAGTCCGCCCGCCGTGAAAGCGTGGAGGTCCTGGTTCGACTCCAAGGGGCGCAATTTTTGCCCAATCAAATACGAACATATCTCGCAAATTTGTTATTTTAAACGATATATTCACTAGTCTTTTTGAGCGTTGTTTGATAAAAATTCCATCTCTTTTCAAACAAAGCTCTACCTAGTCAGTAAATAGAGTATAAGTATTGAATTTCTTAATTTAATTTCAATTAGTATTTGAAATCGAAAAAAAAAAAAATTATCTCTCCGTTGATATTTTTACATTTATTGAAATTAAAATTACATAATATATTGCCTGGAGCTAAATAAGATTCATTTCATTGTTATTATATATAAAAAAATATATATAATATTTAATAATTAATAAAAATCTTTTGATCAATTTAGAATAAATGAATTAATCTAAATCTATGGACCCTCAGGCGAGATAATTTTATAATTAACTATAAAAAAATTACATTTAGAAAATTTAATAAAAATAAAAGAATATAATAATAATTAATTAAAAATCTATATATATAATAGCGGAGTGTCCGTCTGTTCTTCTCAGAGCCGAAATTATTATTAAGCTCAATGCTGTAGTCGGAAAATTTTTCCGGGTGGATGTTGGACGAACCTGACTATTATTTTAGAAATTCTGACCCAGCTTGAGGTTTTAAAAATTTAACTCTATTGTTTGTTAACATTTTATACTCTTACTCTGAATAATCCAACCGAACTGGAGCACTCCCTAAAATTTAAATAATTTATTCAGAACAGGATACGACTTACTGACCCTTAGATCATGAAATAAGATTGTTCTTGAATTTCTAATCTTACTTTAGATAACAATATCAGAGATTAGAATAATATATTTATCTGAGAAAGACAGACGTGTTGGTTATAAGAAAAAGTAATCCTGAGAAACGTGTGCTTTATTTACATTGATCACCTGAGTCTGCGTGCACAGTTGGGTCCGTCGGGTCTTAATGCTTCCGATCCATTAGTTGCTAGCGAAAATCCGGTTTGCCCGAACGAGCATATGGGTAAATCCCCTCTTTACTGGGGATCACGCACGCAACCTCAAAACCGCCAATCGAATACTCCTATCACCAAACAAGCACTGGCCAAAATTTCTCTCCTTTTCTCTAGCTGTATATTAATAGAAAATAATTTTACACCATACTATGGGTACACTGTAAATATTCATTTTTATATGAAATTATATAAATATCCAGGGAATATAAAAAAATTAATTAATTTAAGGTCATTTTAACCCCTTCCATATTTTATAATTCGCTAATGTCTGTATGTCTGTCTTTCACACTGAACCCCTTCTCTTTACAATTTCAAATTGAAATTTTATATATGATTTCAAGAGAAATATCAGGGCAACAATTTTTCAAAAAAAAAAAAAAAAGTTTGCTGTTTTATATCACATTCTTAGGAATGGAAAAGTCGACTCTGACTTTAATTAAGAACCGATCTTTTACTGAAAATAATTGAACTTTTAGTATCGAATTGAAACTCTTTCAAGTCGATTAGAATCGATTCTCGCTGGACGATTTCGACTTTTTTCTTACAATACTTAGTATCCAATGGTAACATAGTTTGTAACGTTTTCATTGATTGACTTTCTCTTTCTTTTAAAACCAATACATAACACACCAATCAACACGCTTTCTAAGATCGGTTAGTAAAGATATGTGGCATTCTTAATTCCTCAACTTTTATATTTTGATGTTTTATTTTGATACTCAACTTCCATATTTTATTCTCATGTTCGGTGCCATATCACCCATATCACCTGCATTTCCTGGATAGATTGAAAACAATAATTGCGTGTGTTGTATGTATTTAATAAAATGTTTAAATGCTTAATAAATATTAATATTATAAAAAATAAATATTAATAAATAAGAAATTATATATAATATTTAAGATATTATATATATCGGTATATGAGCCGATATCATTAAATATTTATATTCCAATCCCCGATTAGCCCTAACCACTAGACCACACCTGTCTAGTGTTATGATACCAATCAGATTTCCCCCCCTTTTTTTTCGATATATAATTAATAAATATTTAAAAATAAATATATTTAATATTGACTGAGTATCTCCTAAGCACGAGTTATAGGGTTTTTAAAATGTCAACTTGAAAGTCGAAAAGTTGACTTTCAGGAATGATTAATCGATTCCAAGAATAGAAAAATATCAAGTCGATTCCAAAATTGAAAATCGATTTTTCGAGCGCCTTTTCCATTCCTACACATTCTCTGTAACCTTGCAATCTATAGATCATGAAATTTCAAAGTTCAAAGTTTTATATGGTCTAAGTAAGAATCTTCTAAAGATAATTGAAAAAAATATCTATATTCCTTTTAAAAATTATTGTTAAAATTACGATTTTTTCCTTGTGAAATGTATGGTGAGAATATTCAAGTCTAAGAATTAGGCCGTTATGATTTATTAATTCAAATTCAAAGATAAGAGACTAAAGACTACAGGAAAAAAAAACGAAGTTGATCTCGAACAAGTTAGGCCTTATAGGAATAAATAAAAAAAAATTAGGGGAGCAAAATAGAAGGCCGTCAGAGGTCGTTAATTAAAAAAAAAAACATTATTAAATTACAAAAGGTATCGTTAAATAATTTTTTACTGACTTGAAAATTTTCATTTATAAATAAATTCAAGTAAATTGATCTGTTTTATAAAATAGTCATAGTAGGTTTTGATTGAAAAACATTGTTAATACATGGTGTACATTTAACAAAAGCGTCGTGATTAATAAAAAAAATTAGTGTAGATAAACCAATTTAAATGAAAAACTTTTCAAAGTGAAGTTGATTACTGATTTACTTGAGAAAAAATTTCCATACCTAATTTTTTCACTTTGAAAAGAAATGTCTCTCATAGATAGATTTTGAAATTGTTGTATAATTAATTACTTTGATTAGTCGTCCTGTTTCTGTGGAACTGTCTGACTATATTATTCTATATTACAATGTTTAAGACATTATATTTATTATTATTATGCCTGGAGCAAATGAGAAGGGTGATGGATTTTTTAAAATAATGACTTCAATACCCCAAATCCATTGAGTCGATTTTTGTCTTTTGTCTTTCTTCACCATAGTTTACTAAAGTAGACCTCGTTTGAAGTTTTTTTACACATTCATAATGGAGGAGATTATTCCTAAATCCCACTCTCTTTCTTTATGTATATGATTAAAATACATTTTATATATGAATGAAGGTTTTCCTTTTTTCTGTATTTAAGAGCTCTTAAAAATTCTTCTTTTGTAGCTTTATTCATTTTTTTTTTTTTTTTTTTTGTATTTTATCAATCTCTTTACAAGGATTTATATTGTATTTAGAGAGAGGACTATAAAGTTTTTTTTTAAGCTCTTAAAAAATAATTATTAATATTTGAAATTCTCTTTTATTAATAATTTATTTTTTACTTTTTCGTTATAAGGGATTTTTATTAACGGATACGATTATTTATTTTAAATTCTGGTTGTTATTAAGGGTTAGATAACGTTATTAGTGCTATTAGTGATGCATTTTGGTCATGTTTGTGGCCTGGTCTTGCAATTTCCCAATCGTTGGTCACATTAGTCCGACCACTGGAAGCGAAGGGGTTCACCTTGCCATGGGGGATTCTGGTAGCATAGTTAATATATGCTAGACGATCGCTCACCCGGCAAATGGAATCGGCAATCTGTGAAAAAATAATAATAAAATAAATAAATATAGGCTACATACAATATATTAATGAAGAATTGCAATTTTATTTCAAGACCAACCCTTAGTATATAAGGCAGGTGCGTACCAACTACCCCAAGCCCCAGGGCATAATACTAGATTAAGTTTCAAAAGATTTTTATTTTAACTTATACTCATTTCGACCTCAATACGTCATCTTCAGAGCTATTTAGTGGTTATTTGTTTTAAGTTAGGGGTTAGAGTATAGGCCCCTTCATATACTTTAAATAATAATATATAATAATATTTACTGATGGGAAGTTCCACACGCTGACTCCTCTGGGCCAACCATCCGAAATTTCTTCGCGCTTGGCATTGCTTGATTGCAAAGATCTTGGTGCCTATTACTCTAATCTGTCTAACCTCCTCCCTCATTGTTCTTCAAGAAACAATAGATAAAATTAATTGTTAATTTTTATTTATTTATTTATTTTTTTTTTTAAACATTCACACTTTTTTCTCATTCACACACACATTCATACAGTCTTTTCGGCAACTTAGGCCATATAAGACTTTGTCGATAACCGTTGTAGAGAATATATCTATTATGGGGTCAGGCATTTCTATTTAAGCCATCTGGTATCCAAATGGCTTAAATAAAATCATCGGACTGCCTGGGTCCGAACCCGCGACGTTTGGTATAGGAGGTAGGCGCGCTATTTTTTTTTTTTATTTTATTTTTCACATAATTTTTTTTTTTTTCAAATTTCTTTCATATCCTAATTTTTTAAATTGCACTAATTATATTCGATTAAACAAAAAAAAAAAACGAAATTAAATTTACGTTGTTATTAATCTTATTTCAAATTTGCTAAGTAAGTAGATTGTGTTTTGCCAAAACAAATATATAATTTCATTTTCGATTCGTTCGCCTTTCTATAATTTGCAAACATTCTATTAAGATTACTAATTTATTAATTCAATAAATGAATGGAGAGATTTTGTTCAAACATTTGGTTTTAATTAACTGATAATTTTATCTAGATTCCTCACTTCACAAAAAAAAAAAAAAAAAAAAAAAAATTAAAATTCCAATTTATTATTTGAAAATAAAGTTGACGTTATTTGTTCAATAAATATTCTCAAGTCAAACTCAGCAAGTAGTAAGAGCAGTATGTCGATAGAAAATTGTTAGTCAGCCTCTCTCGTTGGTGGGGATTGATTTTACAAGCATCGCATCGTTACGTATCGTTCGGGGGAGAAGGAGTTCTATAGGAATTCCAATTGCGTCATTGGCTTCCTGTTTCCACTTTATTAGATGAAAACATTGAACCATTTAAGATTGTTCCATATATCGTCTATATAGAGATAAATTGGAAAATTGTCTACATTCATGTAGCAAGTCTCTTTTTTTCCTTTAGAGAGATTTATATTCAATCTCAGAAATATTTCATATTCTTTTTATTCAAAATGTTTTTGTAGTGAAAACAAAAGTATTGAATTTTTAGGGGGATTTGAAAGATTAACTGAGTTTCTAGTTTTCTAGAGAAGTGGTATTCAACAGTCACAACCCTTAAAAAAAATTCTGGCAACCCCCACGGAGCTATTATATATCAGTAATTTGATAGACGATGTATTATGTTTTCTTTTATTGAGACTATAATGATTAAGAAATTGAAGAAATTAGAACCTACCATTAGGTTTTTTTTCTATTTATTCTATCTAGGTTTTCTGTTGGTAGTAAGCTTGCATAATTTAGAATAGAAGGATACTAAATTCTTTTTACTTTCTCTTATCTCTATATATGTTAATATATAGAGAGAGAAAGTATTGGATTCAAGTCAAAAATTCGATGTCAATATTTTGATATACACGATTTGACTTTATTTTAATTACTCGTTCAGAATCCACTCTGTAAAATGAAAATTTTCGACGTCTTATAGATGATTTCCTAAAAAGTAGACAACCCCATCAATTACTCGCCGTCCGTTGTTATTTGGTTGCATAAGTTTCAGGCGCTTTAATAAAATATCTCCATTTTGGTTTGTTTTTACTTTCTCTTACCTATGTAGATATGTAATATATATAGAGAAGTATTGGTTTCATGTCAAAAATTTGATATCGAGATTCTGATGGATATACACCTTTTGAGGTCAACTGAATCCAAAAAAGTGGTTTTCGCGACATGGTCTGTGTGTGTGCCTGGGTTCAATTTAAAGCATGATGGAATTGAGCTAGGACGTTGAAATTTTATATTTAAGTTAGACACCCCCCTGGAGCGTGAAAATAAGCTTTTAATCAAAATCGGCCAAAAAGTACTAGTACTTTACTGATGACTTTTTCAGTTTTCTTCGATTTTCTCAAAATTTGCTGCATGTATATCGTTCATATATGAAATTTATTAATTTTTTTTTTAAACTAATAATACCTGCTGATTGTGATAAATTACGTTGATCTTCTTTGAAATAATTATCAACACAGCTTCAACTGTTTCTTTTTTATAAAATTTATATTAAAATCAATAGATATATAAGTTTTCAAATGGTCCTGCGGTCTTATAATTATTTTCTCTCTTTTTTAGATCCTCCTCCTGATCTTGTCCATCTCCATTGATGCGAGTAGTCTTCATTTTTAGAGGATATATCGGTAAGCTTCAACAGACAAATTTAAGTTTATTTCATCAAAAAGTATAAATTGTCCATTTTTTTTTTAATTTGCAAATTTTATTCCTACCAAATAAAATACCTATTTAGAAATTCCAATTTCAAAGAGAAAATTAAATTTTACAGGTAAAAAACAAATATTCAATTTAATAAGTTATACTGGATAAATATTGAAAGCATCCACCTTTTATCACAGAGATTCAACGAATCTTTTGTTTATAAAATCTTTATAAAAGATCCTATTGATGCTCTTTG
This sequence comes from Euborellia annulipes, assembly GCA_023213315.1. Classification (NCBI taxonomy): domain Eukaryota; kingdom Metazoa; phylum Arthropoda; class Insecta; order Dermaptera; family Anisolabididae; genus Euborellia; species Euborellia annulipes. The sequence continues at coordinate 25,920 of JAKCPI010011050.1, read as the reverse complement.
AATTAAATTTAATTACTTATCTTCTCCCCTTTCTACAATGACACAATAAACCTTGCTTCTTTTTTTTTGGAATTCTCATTTTGAGAAATAATGAAATGACAAAGACTTTTTATGATTCTTTGATCATTAAGTTGAATGATGCTAAACAAAAAAAAAAAAAAAAATTCGATTGCAATTTAATTCCATTAAATTCCTAAATGATTAAAAAAAAAAAATGTTAGGCTCATCTATGTATGAAAAATGTTTGTACATTGTACTTTTCTAAAAAAAAAATCCTTTAATAATAAATAGAGACCGAATTTTAAGCAAAATGCTTATTGCTGAATTTTATAAGCAACCATTAGATATTTAATTTCTATACGAATTAGGAAAAACTAAGTGCATTGAGATTGCATTTTTTTATGCTTTTTTTGCTTTTTTTGAGTTTTCATGCTTTTTTTTCCCTTTCGTGCTTATTTGAACTTATTTTACGAATATTTATAATTTTTTTTTTTTTTTTATTAAAAAACTTTTTTCCCATTCACACACGCATACACCAGGGACGTATATAAGGGGGGGGGAGGCCGCCCCCCCCAAAAAAAAAAAAAAAAAATTTTTCAAAACCCCGCAGTGTGAAAAAATAGAGCCCTGTAAAAAAAATTTTTCCGCAGGGTGAAAAAATTTGGTTCCGCAAAAAAAAATTTTCGCAGGGCGGGGCGGAATAAATTTAGTTTCTTTAAAAAAAAATTTGTATACGCCATTGGTATGAGTAAAAATTGCTTATTAGATGCTTTTTTTCAACTTATATGCTTATTTAACAACTTTTTATTCAAGTTTTTTATGCTTTTTTAAGCACTTTTTTTCCATTTTTTTATGCTTTTTTGTCCGGTCTCTAATAATAAACTTGAATTTTGAAAATCCAGCTTTTGCCCTTGCTCAGACAGCTCATTCTCTCTAAATGAGATTATGTTGCATCGTAAAGAGTTAAACGAATATTTGGAGGGGGGACTAATTAAAAATAATGTGAGCGAATAGTTTGAAAATTATTAAAATTAAACACAAAGTTAAAACATTATGAAAATTTAAAAATTAAATTAAAAACACTAGTTTATAAGTTTCAAAGATTTATTAAAAAATTTTTTTGCACTTGATGCGATATTTCAACATTCATGCTTCATTATCAGTTGAGATTTTTTTTTTAATAAACCTTTGAAACTTATAACCTAGTTTTTAATTTTTTTTTTTTAATTTAAATAATGATTAAAATTCCTGTATTATTTTTTTTTTATTAGAAATAAAAGGTTGCCTGTCCACAAGACAAAAGCCTTCATGTGTTTTAATAATTAAAATCCCTGTTTATAAGTACAGTATTATTCTTGAAAATTATAAATTCCCCATAAAAAGTTATTTTAAAATGTTTTAAATAGAGTAATTTATTTTCATTAATTTTAACTTATTAGATATATACAAAAAAAGCGTTAATCCATTCTTTAAAATAAATAACACAAGTGAGATATTTATTCAACCTTTGTACTATAAAAATAATGCCAGCTTATTTAAAAATAAGAGAAAGTAATAATATAATTAACAATTATTTTATAGCTTTAGATGTATTTTATAGTTTTACTTTCCTTCTTTTAAAATTTTCTCAGAATTAAGTTCTTAATATAGTAGAAGAAAGTTTTTCTCTACCCCTGTCTCAAAAACTAGGTGGCTTAATTTTTTATCAGTTTAATAATTTTTATTAAAAATCACATTTGACTTTCAAATGAATTATAGCATTTGAATTTTTTTTAACACTTTGTTATCAAATAATTTACTTTCATTTTCATCAACAACACCTCTTCTTTGAAATAGAAGAAATGTCAATAAAAAAAAATCTGGTGTGACTGGCGCACAGCACACAACTTTCTCTTACCCTTCGGTAAGAGAAAGTTGGGCACTGTGCTGGTCACACCAGATTTTTTGTGTCGAGATATATTTAGTTTCCGATAGCACCTTAGTTTCAAACTTGCATTTTAAATGTTGACTGCTTCAAATAAACTATGGTTATTTTTCAAAATTTTAATCTCATATTTGGACATTTTATACACAATATAGAATCGTAAATAAATACAAAATTTCATAAGAATTGAAAAAAAAATTTTAAATGCCTAAAAAGTTCTAAAGGGGACCCCCTTTTGAATCGAAATTAACATACAAATCCCTATAGGAAATTAACATTAGGCCTATGAGAGAAGGCGGAGAGACAGGCGATAATGTTTGCAAGTGAGAGAGAGAGAGTATATATGTTTTCTCCTAAGCAATTAAAGACACAAATAAATGGGAATTTAAATAATAATTGATTTTTAATCTAATAAAAAGAAAAAGATTTAAATTCCGTTACCATGGCAACCATTTCTATCTTTCCTATGAAGAACAAGAGTAAAGTGGTCTTCAGAAGATTTCAACGGCAAAATGAGAATATACATTTTAAAGAGCATCTAAAAAATAATTGATTTTTGAATTTTAAAAAAAATCCTTGGAGGGAATTTTGAGAAAATCGAAAAAAACTGAAAAAGTACATCAGTAAAGTACTAGTACTTTTTGGCCGATTTTGTTCAAAAGCTTATTTTGAGCGTGTGGGAAGGTACCTAAGTTAAATATAAAATTTCAATCCGGTAGCTCAATTCCTTCATGCTAAAAATCTGTCCACACATACAGACACACACACACACACATACATACACACACACACACACACACGACCAATTTGCGGGACCCACTTTTTTGGACTCAGGGGACCTCAAAACATGTATATCCATCAAAATCTCGACATCGAATTTTTGACATGATCGCAATACTTTCTCTCCTATATATTTCATATATAGGGTACGAGAAAGTAAAAATCAGCTTATCAATGTCGTTTTTTCTTTTATATTTAGGTTGAATCTAAAATAAATTCCTACCACTCAATAAAACACATTTATTTTTAATTAATATACAGAAAAAAAGTATTTTTGTTGTTTGTTTCATATCATTTATCATATTTATATATTTTAAGGCGTAGGTGTTGTTGTAGACGAGTAGCCCCCGGGCGGCGATTAAATTATTCTCTTTGGTAAACAATAAATGTAAATTTTATGAAATTTCGAAAAAAAAAGAAAATTTGTATTTTTACGTGGTTAACGAGTCTCGTATTTTGTTTAAGTCTTTTCGGCATCTTAAACGATACTGAAATTAATTAAAGATATATATATATATGGGTTAATAGTGAATTATTAATTTTGAGAAAATCGAAAAAAACTGAAAAAGTTCATCAGTAAAGTACTAGTACTTTTTGGCCGATTTTGAATAAAAGCTTATTTTCACACCTCAAGGGGGGGCCTAACTTAAATATAAAATTTCAACGTCCTAGCTCAATTCCTTCATGCTTTAAATTGAACACAGACAGACAGACAGACACACAGCGGCGTAACTACCCTTTGAGGGCGGAGGGGCTCAACTGGGGCGCCGTTTTTCTTTCGGCCTTTTTTTTTTTTAGTATTCGAATCTTTTCGGCTTTTTTTTCTAATTTTTCTCCGGATTTGTGATATAAAATGAATTTATTATGAAATTTCAAAAAAAAGCCGTAGATTTTGGGAAAAAGCGGATGCGCGAGGGGCGTCAAAAGCTTAATGCGCCTGGGGCGGGGGGGCGCCCCCTTCGCCCCACCTGGATACGCTACTGAACACACAGACAGACCATGTCGCGAAAACCACTTATTTTAATTACGGGGACCTCAAAACGTGTATATCCATCAAAATCTCGACATCGAATTTTTGACATGAATCCAATACTTTCTTTCTCTATATACAGTAGAACCTCGATAAGTTAAAGTTCAAGGGAAACGGTTAGAAATTTGAGTTATCGAGTTTTTTACTTATCGAGAGTTGAAGTTAGAGAGGTTATTGAATATAATTTTTAACGTACCGAGGTTTATTGACTTTGGGCACGTAAGTGAAAAAGGAATTTCGTTTGATCTATTTGTTACTTTCTCTTACCTATGTATATATGTAATATATATATAGAGAGAAAGTATTGGATTCATGTCAAAAATTCGATGTCGAGATTTTGATGGATCTTCAAGTTTTGAGGTCCCCTGAATCCAAAAAAGTGGTTTTCGCGACATGGTCTGTCTGTGGGTGGGTGGGTGGGTGGGTGGGTGTGTCTGTGTTCAATTTTAAGCATGAAGGAATTGAGCTACGAGGTTGAAATTTTATATTTAAGTTAAACACCCCCCGGGACCGGAAAAATAAGCTTTTAATCAAAATCGGCCAAAGATTACTAGTACTTTACTGATGTACTTTTTCAGTTTTTTTCGATTTTCTCAAAATTTGCTCCAACGATTTTTTTTTAAATTCAAAAATCAATTATTTTTTAGATGCTCTTTAAAATGTATATTCTCATTTTGCGATTGAAATCTTCTGAAGACCACTTTACTCTTGTATTTCATAGGGAAGATAGGAGAAATGGTTGCCATGGTAACAAAATATAAATATTTTCCCATACTTATAAATTTTACATCTGAATTCAAATGTTCCGTACTGTCGGGAACTAAATATATGTCGACACAAAAAATCTGGTGTGACAAGCACAGTACACAACTTTCGATTACCGAAGGTAAGAGAAAGTTGTGTGCTGTGCGCCAGTCACACCAGATTTTTTATTTAGAATAGTTTAGTTAAATATAAATTAAATTAATAGATTTATTTATTTACAAAAAAATCAGTAATTTTTTTCTGCTTCATGTATTTTTGATTTTCTGCATCAACTATTTTTTCGATGATATGTAAAGAAATACTTTAAGTTATAGAGGTCACCAAAATATTATTTTAAGTTATCGAGGGCTATGCTCAAAATATTTGTTTAAGTTACAGAGGTTTTGTTCTTTAAGTAATAGAGGTTTTACGCTGTCAAGGGAAGGGAATTGAAAAAATTTTTAAGTTACGGAGGTTTTGAACTTAGCGAGGTTTAACTTATCGAGGTTCTACTGTATTAATATATATAGAGGTAAGAGAAAGTAATTATAAGGGGAAAAGTGTTAATTTCATTTTTCCATGTCATCTTTTTTTTTACAAATTTTTAAGAAATATTTAAAACTATATTTTATCTAATTAAATAAATTATTTATTATATTTATGAGCAAACGTACCGTATTTATATGATAATTTCATTCTGGTGGCTAATAATCTTAGTTGAATATTTATCAATTTGCCAATTGCCGGGTCATTGTGGAATATGTTTCATTTGGATGAGGATCCCCCGGGAGAGGAGCGGAGCACAGGCCACGTGCTGCTCCGATCGATAAAGAAGAACGTTGGTTGGGTCACCGGCCGCCGCCGCCGCCCTTAACACCTGTGTCTTGGTCTTTAGGGATCTGGACCAGAGCCGAAGGCACGTGCCTAATCAACCAAGCAGGCCCTCTATCTCTTATATGTCACCTGGCGACTCTTTACTTGATTACTACTTCATCTTCTAACTCGATTCTATGTATTATTTAATCCAGAATTTATTTTATTGTGTACTCCCTCTAAGCAAATTAATTGGAGATTCTTCAATGGTTAAATAAAATTTTTATTTTTCTATTATTCATAAAAGGAACTGTTCAATATATATATTTAAAAAAAATAAATAAATAATGTAAAAGGTAAACTCAATATTCGGGACATTTCAGGAATTCTCAAGTCAATCAACCTCAATTTTTTAACGAAGGTACTGATAAGAAAATGTAATTTTATTTTTACTTTCACTTACCCTATATATGAAATATATAGAGAAAATATTGCGGTCAAGTCATAAATTTGATGTTGAGATTTTGATGGATATAGGCCCTACAAGTTTTGAGGTCCCCCCCCCCCCCCCGAGTAAGAACTGTGTGTATGTGCGTATGAGTGTGAGTGGGAAAAAGTGTGAGTGTTTTTATAAAAAAAAATCAGCCAAAAATACTAGCACTTTACTGATGCACTTTTTCAGTTTTTTTCGATTTTCTCAAAATTCGCTCAAATTGATTAAAATTCAAAAATCAATTATTTTTTAGATTATCTTTAAAATATACCTGGTATATTCTCATTTTGCCATTGAAATCTTCTAAAGATCACTTTACTCTTGTACTTCATAGAAAAGATAGGATAAATGGTTGCTATGGAAACAAAATATAAATATTTTCCAATACTTATTATAAATTTTACATTTGGAGAAAAGTAGATATATAGCTGGATAGAAGATTTTAAAGTAGCAAGAAGAAGAAAGAGAAGCAGCTAGTAATTATTTCATTTATTTAATACCCATTAGGTTGACGTTTCGGTCTCGGTTGAGACCATCCTCAGAGCTACAACATAGCAGGGATAAAGATAAATTTTAAATTACAATTTTCTTTTAACACATTAGCAATTCATGACTAATAATATACAATATGAGAGACATAAGAAAAAATATATATACCTTATGGGCTGTCAATATAGGATAAATATTACAAACTCAATCATATGATTCATAACCAATAAGTTATAATTACAATATATAAATATAATACAATATATTGAGGTTTAAAACAGTTGAGTTTATTAGCAGAAGAGTAACAGTCATGTGGTGCGTTCAATCGACTATAGGTAATTAGCATAGGAGCAACTCGTAGCTTATATATAGTACCCCCACCACGCATACGGGTGACGTAGCCGAGCTTGGCATACACACATCAAATTTCACATGAAATTCGAGTACGGTACGGTACGTACTGTCGGAAACTAAATATATGCCGACATAAAAAAATGTGGTGTGACAAGCACAGAATACAACTTTCGATTAAGAGAAAGTTGTGGGCTGTGCGATCAATCACACCAGATTTTTTGGATTCAAAGGACCTCAAAACGTGTATATCTATCAAACATCAAATTCGACATCGAATTTTTTAATGAATCCAATATTATCTCTCTACCAGGTATATATATTATGTTATATAGAGGTAGGAGAACGTAAAATTAACATTAAATTAGTAATTTAAAGCTTTTACAAACTTTTTTACTTAAAAGTAACTACATGCTATATGATGAACATTGTCTTTTTATGATGAACTCTCTATTCAAACATTTTTCATTCATTAATATCTTTGTTTATATATATATTTTTTTTTTTTTTAAAAAAAAATCTCAATATTAGTCTATTCATAATTTTTTCATTTTTATTTTAAATTGATTTTTCAAAGGATTAATTTGTTAAAAAAATGAGGGACATAGATATTGCATTTAAATTGAGTTTATGTTCGTTTCCTATTTCATTAAATTTTTTACTTCATGTATGTATCATGCGGATCCGGATTTAAGCATCTCTCGTTGTTACCCTAAGCTCCAACTTCTCTCTCTCCTTCCTTTCTATCTTCTTGTTTAAGGAAGGAAATAAATTTTCATTCTACTTTTGAAGAGTTGAATAAAGTTATGTTATTTCAGGTTAATAAAATAAAAAGGAAATTTAAATTTTTTTCTTTTATAGTATGAATATATAAGAATATTGTCATAATTATCTAGTCTTCTAAATTAGATGTCAAATGTATATTGAGTTCGTAAGTCGTAAATTTAAGAAATCCTCGCTGGATTCATCTTAATTCTATAACTATTTTTTACGAAGTTTATTTCGGAAACACTAACAAACATTTGTTCAAATTTAGCTAGATACGGTTTTCAAATTTTGCATTTTTTGTTGTAAAATGAGGATAAACTTACACTTTGAAAATCGATAATGTGTAAGAAACATTTCCATGCGTTCCACCTGTGATACGCACCCAACAGGTTCGTGGAAGGTTAATACACCAGGTTATATTAAATTCATCTCTAAAAATATGCAGATTTAAATTGATACTAATATAAGCACGTTAGAATTTCATACTTATTTTCAAAACACAATTGATAATTGTGGAATTTTGTTGGTAAAGCATCCTGGTTCGATGGATTCCAAAGAGGAATTTTAACTTGAGGGAATCAAACAATTCTGACTAGCGATATATTTGATATCTAACTATTAATTCTAGTAATTGAATAGAATACATAAAGATCAAACGTGGACTCGTTTATTTTAGAATTTTATTAGACTACAAGTGGATCTCATGTTCCCTTGTGCCTGCCATTGCTTGATCACAACGATCTTGTTAGCTGTTGCTATTTTTCACACTTTTTTTTTTTATTATTGGATGTTCACCAAAGGCCATCTTTAATTTACATAAAATTATACAAATAACACGGATATAAAATAAAAACATTAACACTTTCCACATGAAAAGGTACCAAATCTTCATCGGGGTCAAAATTGAGTTTTTATGCTTTCTGTGCAGAACACATCCTGTTGAGCAATCCGGTATTTTTAGAATTTTTTGATTGGAAGATATGAATTCTTAAAATTTTGGTTATGTTTGAGAAAAATGAGTTTAAAGTTTGTTTTTTCAATTTTTGGATGTATTGTAAAATACAACAATACATCGATTCGAATATGATGAATCGAATATTTCATCATATAAGATGAAGAACTAGAGAATCGGAATCAGTAATAAAAAAAAAATCGATTTTTTTGAACTTTTTTAGTAAATCAGTTCTCCTGAAAATTTAGCCCAGTGAAGATTTGGTACCTTTTCATGTGAATGGTCACAAATATATTTTTCATACTTTTTTTTTATTTCTATATATTATATTATATATCGAAGTCACTCAGCTGCTGAGGCTAGATTTTACAATTGTATTAACGTGAATTCTTATAATGCATGTTTGTATCGCGGCCGGGTAGGTAGCGAGGCATGAACAGGGGGGCTTGACACGGGATTAGACCATCAGCTACTAAGATCGTTGGGCGTTACAATCAAAAACGGTGAAACCTCTAGTGGGTGACTCCAGGGAATCAGATGCCAAAAAAAGTAAAAAAAAAAAAAATTTGTACCTTGAATTATAATATAGGCGGAAACTAAATATAACAAAAATTCTGGTGTGACAAGCACAAAACACAACTTATAACTACCAAAGGTAAGAAAAATTTGTGGGCAGTGCGTCCAGTCACACCGGATTTTTTAATAAATAATCTCTTACTACTAAACAAATAATTTTTTATATCAACTCATTATTATTGAAATTTTTTTTTTTTTTTATTTTTAGAATTAAAATGAATTTTTTTTTTCAAATATTTTTTTGTCATTTCATGTTTTTAATTAATTCATTTTCATATTTAATTTTTTTCTAAAAGCTTAAAAAAATTATTTCCCTCAATTCACACCTGTACAAAAAAAAAAAAAAAAAAAAAAACTTTATGAAAGGCCGCTTTTTATTTTATTTATTTTTTTTTTTTGAAGGATTATATTAAAATATAAAAATTTTTATTCTATCGTTAGTCTGATGTCAACATAGGTACTAATCATGGATCTGACGATAAAGCCACAAGAGTTGATCAAATAAATAATTAAAATTTCCATTTAGCGTTGAATATATAATTATCTATTTTGTTTGATGCGATTCCAATACCCTTTGAGGCTTGCATCATTTATTTAAAACTGCCTTTGAATTAATAATTTGGTCATCCCAATTCACTTTAAATACAAAGGCGATTACAATGGCAACAATATTATATTCAAAAATCAAACGTCCAACCGTAGATAGGATTAGGACGAAATAAGTTTGTCAGAACTTTAAATACATAATCAAATATTCTCTGAAATACAAATTAATAATTCTATTTTTATGCAAGAAATATGAAGATACCTAGTTCAAATATTTGGTACAGTATATGAAATTACATTACATTTCCTATACCTTTCTAATCATATATCTCTTTCGACCCGAATCCTTTCATTTAATCCTTTCTAGGTTAATTAAAATTCCCTTTTGAAAAGGAGAATCCATTCTTAATAAGGAGATGTGAATAAGCCATTCATAACGCTCCTTTTAGTGGGCGGTGTGGCTTGATATTCAAATTACTATTTAAATCGAAATTATATTTAATAATTGATGGATAATCAGGCCTTCTTTCGCCTAAATCAATCATAATTATTCAGTATCTATGCTTTAAGTATTCCACACTTTAGTGCCTAAAAATCAAGCCGGTTTCTACTCAATTTTCCCTCTTTCATTTTTATTATTTATTATTTTTTTATCCATTCAAATAAGTTTTTTCCTTCCCTCTCGGGAGTAATGTTGCGGCTCATCAAATTTTCAGCTTAGAACCTTATTTATACCTAAATCCAACATAAAGCCACATTTTTTTTTAAGCGGATAGATGAAAAATTTTAAAAACTAGACAGAAAATTTATAATTATATTATGTAAATTAAAGAAAAAATATGGGAATAAAGAATAAAATTTAGATATACAAATCTGGTGTGACTAGTCGCATAGCACACAACTTTCTCTTACCTTCGGTAATCAAAAGTTGTGTTCTGTGCTTGTCACACCAAATTTTTTGTGTCGACATATATTTAGTTTCCCACAGTACGGTACAGTTGAATTCAAGATGTAACATTTATAGTTATGGAAAAATATTTATATTTTGTTACCATAGCAACCATTTCTCCTATCTTTTCTGTGAAGTACAAGTGTAAAGTAAAGAAGATTTCAATGGCAAAATGAGAATATACATTTTAAAGCGCATCTAAAAAATAATTGATTTTTGAATTTTAGTCAAAATCGTTGCAGCGAATTTTAAGAAAATTAAAATTATCAAATAATAGTGAATGATTTCAAAATTTTCCCCAATCATTGAAAGTAAAATAAATGCTAGTAAGACGGAGAGAGAGAGGTGCTCATATGTTTTCCAAACAAAAATATTTTAATCCTCTTTTGTTTTAAGAATAAATTTCTGACAAACCTCAAACAACATAATTCTTCCGTTGGCTGTCGCCATTTTAGAAGTCGCAGATTGCACTCGAGTTGAATTTAGTGAATTATTTACAGAGTTTAGAGGGTGAGTGTTTTGCAAATTCAAGTTCATAAATAATATGAAAACGAGGAAGAGTGGCGTATATTTTTTTTTTCCTCCCTTCCTTAAAAGGAAATGAATGAAAAAATAAATATATTCAGTTCGTCTTTGAACTATTTAAACATTAAAAAAAAACCTGGAGATTTCAACTTAATTAAAAAAAAAAAGTAAAAAGAGCGATAAATTGATGCTGAGGATATTTCCCCCTCTCTCTCTCTTTTAATATTTGAGTATCGTGTCATATAAGAGAGAAAAAGAGAGAGAGAAAAAACGTCAATCGATACGAAAAACAAGATTAACAAATAAGAATTGGTTTCAACAAGTTTAGAAAAAAAAAAATAATAATATCAACATGGCAAAGCCGGTTAAAGTTGTTAGATCCATCCAATTCTTGTTTTCTATCGATAATACTCTTTTCGTAACGAAAAGTTTATGAGGTTAGAATCTCTGGATTATTTTGTTCATTTTATATAGTAATCTTTCGTTTTTTTTTGACTGGGTTTGTTTACCTGAAATGATCTATCCCCGGGAAATAGATATTTCAAATCCAATCGAACTTTGATATTATCCATCTTTCGGCAAATAGTGAAATTACTTTTGACTCTTCTATTTATTTAGCTCCTTGTCTAAAGAGATTGAAGCAAAAAAATTCATTAGTAAATAAAATTGTCAGATGATTGAAAAATTAAATTTTTTTTTTTTTAGATATCAGAGCTGTCTCAGTCACTTTGGACAGAAAATATGATTTTAATCACACAAAAGTTCTTTAATGCTAATTTAAATACATAACTAAAATATCATTATTACCCTTCTCTTTTTGAATGTGCCACTCCTACTCCTCCTCTCCTACTGATTGGATCCTCCCTTAAAAATCCGGGACCGTCATATATTTGGCTGACAACAGATTTTGACCAATATTATTAAACTTTTATCAAAATTATTTTTCAATCAACTAATTTTGATAAAAGATTTCATTTATGGTCTTTTTCGGCATCGAAAATAATTTAGATCACGTCTCTATTTATATAAATCGATTAGTAGTCAATCCAATTGAAATAAATTTTTGTCGCATGAGACCGGATGTTAACCCTTGACCCCTAGCACAGAAGGAAGTAACTCTACCACTGAGCTATGGCCCAAGGGCTAAAAGAATATTCAATATTCTATAATACTTGCCTAATAATACAGATATCTAAATATGCTTCCTGTTTTTCAAAAATGGGGGATTCACTGTAATCTTATATAAAATACCTTTTGAAGAATAAAAAAAGGGAATTAAATAGACCTATAGATTTCTGAATGTTTATTTAGGTAAAACATTAAATAGTTTTTTTATCAGAATTTAATATTTTTTTATTTTATTTAAGGTCTTTTTCGGAATCGAAAGCTATTTAGACACGTCTCTATTTATTTCATTTAATTGGTAGTCAATTCAATTGAAATAAATTTTTGTCGCATGAGACGAGATGCGGACCCTTGGACCCCTAGCACATACCAGATTTATTATATAATTGACAAATGATTTTGCAAAAAGTTTTATAATATTGGTTAAAATCAATTGCCAGTTAATAAATTCAGATAGTGGGGTCCCAGGGTTTTTTTTTAAGGAACGATCCGAAATTTTTGGAGTAAGAGAAAGTGAGTGGCAGTGACGCTTTCAAGGAGGGGTGAGCAATGGAGGCATTTTATTTTCATATTAGCATTAATAAAAAACCTTTGTCTGATTAAAATTGCTTTGCGACTAGTAATATTTATATTATAATTTAGTAGCCTATATAGAAATTTAGAAAAAATTACGTCTCAAAGCGAACCCCTGGACCCTAAGGCGATATCTATGATACCGGTCAGATGTTTGTAGAAAGAAATTAATAAATTTTTTATATTTAAAGAGGAAGCGAGGGGTTAATCGTTTGTCACAATAAAATTACTCTTAAAAATACTTAGAAACATAATTTTAATTATTTTGTATATTCCAACTCATATGAGTTTTTGTTTCAAGAATAGAGCCTATATCTAATTTTTCGTGTAATATTGTATCTACTGGACCATTCTAAAATCATTTAGATTAATAGCAGGCCTACTGCATCAGCTCATTTCGTCTTTATTTAAACTTAATATTAGGCTTATCCCTTCTCCTGAAGAATTAAAACATTACTTTGTCCAAGTAAAACAAAATTCATGAACATAAAATATCTACTACATATTTGAATATTGATTAATTTTTATTACCGAAATAAAATTAAAGAATCCAACATTTTATTGATTCCATTTCAATCAGTAAAACAGAATTCGTAATACCGTTTTATATTGTCGAAATTTAAACAAACACAAAATAAAATGAATGCGAAGAATAAAACAGCTATCAATTTCACCACCTGAGATGTGTATGCATTCTTATTCTATTCAAATACACTATAAAGATTTATATTAACCATCCGATATATAAATAGATTTAAATTTTTTTTCCAAATCCATATAGATTAGATACTTTTATAATCCAATGAAGATTTTAATATTAAATTGTCTATTATTAAAAAAAAAAATTTAGTTTGAAAAAGAGTAGGCTATAAAATAAATATTTTATTCACTTATCCTGTAGGATTTTTTTTAAAGCCATTGGCCTGATAGAGACTTTCCACCCCGTTTGACGTCAAAAAAATATTTGCTTAAAAAAAAAAAAAATAAAAATAAAATTAGAGATTTCACAAACAAAATGTTGGTTGGAAAAAGGAAATCAAATAAATTACTTAGCTTATTAAATTTATTTTTCCGGAAATGAATAATCTTTTGAAATTAAAATTTAAACTAAACTTTTTCTTACCTATAATGACCAGTGGTCATATGCAGCCAGGAAGAAAATAAAATCAAAAGGAGAAACATAAAAGGGGAACTCAACTGCGGGAACTGAGAAGATGCCTGTTTAGATTTGAAGACTTGAAAGTCTGAAGATTGATATCCAAATGGCTTAAATAAAATCATCGGACTGCCTGGAGTCCGAACCCGCGACGTTCGGTATAGAAGGTAGGCACGTTACCGACTACACCAAGCCCGGGGCGAAATAAATATTAACATAATTTTATATCATGAATTCTAATTTAACGGCGGAAACTAAATATATCTCAACACGAAAAAAATCTGGTGTGACAAGCACAGAACACAACTTTAGATTACCGAAGGTGCCAAAAATTGCTGAAGTAAAATGAATTCTTTTATATTTTAAAATAAGCTTAGAGCTTTGTTGATTTGTCCTCTTTATTTTCTTCCTGGATAACTTGACATTCCCTGAATGAGCCCCCTCTCCAAGACTATTATTAAGAAGTTTTAGTATAATTGCAATTGATGTTCCCCGTTTTATTAATTTTTAATTCTAGAATCAAATGAATCTAAAATGCTGCTGTCAGTAAAAAGGAAATGCGATGGTGCAAATTATTAAAAAGATTCGATCGATCGCTTCCATTCTAGGGGCCTGGATTTATTTTTAACATTCTGTACCGACAATTGATCTTGAAAGATAATATAATTCTTAAGAGAGAGAAAATAACCTCTCTTCGCCATATAATGGATCCAGGGGATTTGAGCTTTACTTTGAAAGAAGAAATGGAGGAGATAAAAAAGTTTTTTTTTTCTAGATAAAATAAAAAAAAGATACTTATTAATTAATTAAAACGTCTATTGCTCCCAAAGGAGAAATGTTTCTTCTATTGTGTTTTTTTTTATTTCTTATCCAATGAGTTCTCAAGATATCAAACAATCAATTTCATATTATTGAAAAAGAAAATAGGAACATCGCTTTTTGTTTTTAAACTAGAAAAATAAGGACAAATCATGATATAAATGTGGGGTTTACGTTCAAGTTTTCCCAAATGAGCCGTATTTTTTCTAATGATGCTGTATTATTGATTCGTCAGGCCAAGCGGTCTTTTATAAATATTTCAATTAGTCTCCACCATGGTATTTTAGGATGGGTTCTAATGGACCAGGCACCCTCTCAAAGAAAGTAATTAAAAAAAATATTTTTAATTTTTTTTAGGGATGAAGCTAAAAGAACTTGGGATATATAACCACTAGACTTCTCTGTCTGAAAACCACCTACTTTTTACTTTCTCTTACCTATATATTAATAAATTAATACATAATTCAGGGTTGACCGAACTGGAGCTCGGTGAATTTTTCTTTTGATAAAATTGGAAAAAAAAACTAAAAAAGTACAGTAAAGTACTAGTTCTCAAAGTCTGAAAGAGACCTAGAGTAATTTGTTTTGTTTACCTGAAATAGTATTTACTTAAAATTTGAAATTTTTTGGAAAATAGAAAAAACTATATCTGTAAAGTACTCCTACCCGAATTTTCCCAAAGATGAGACCAATTTCATATTGGTACCGAAAATAGTAGCCTATACGGTATATTTAAAATTTGATAAAAATCATTAGAGCCGTTTTCGAAAACTGATCTGCTTATATATAAACAAACAAACAAACGTACATTGCTCATTTATCACTATAAGATAAGATTGAGAAAATGTATTGGATTCATTCTGTGATGGAAATACAAAGTCCAAAAAAGTGAATCCCGCAAATTAGTCCGACTGTCTGCGTGGCTGTGAACAAAATATCTTAAGGGGGTTCAGGAGGTAGATGTTACTTATGTTTTTCCCGATAAGAGGGCGTTATGTGTCTTAAAAAGTAAGCCAAAAAAACACCTATTACGAAGATTTGCCAAGAGATGTCAGAATGGTAGCTAATAATTTAATGCATTTGGTTGATTTTCATTGATCTTTTAAGCATGTATACTTTATAAATGTTATTATTAGGGCTCGGATTTCGCCCTATTTGCCTTTTTTTTATTTATGGCTTAAAATTTAGGCCAATATGATATGTATACGTTTCATGAAATTCTGAATAAAATAAGAGGCATTTGTTAGTGCCTATAATGCCTATTTTGGCCGATTTCAGGTTTTAGTGCCTATTTCATCTATAAATGCCTTTTTTAGTGCCTATTTTAAGTATTTTAACTTAAAATAAGCTATTTTAAGCCAATTTCGGCTTTTTTTTTTTTGAAATTTCACAATAAATTCATTTTATATCACAAATCCGGAGAAAAATTACAAAAAAAATCGAACGAGATTCGAATACTAAAAAAAAAAAAAAATAGGTCGAACGAAAAACAGCGTCCCAGTTGGGCTTCGCCCCCTCCGCGAGAGAGAGAAAGTATTGGTTTCATGTCAAAAATTCGATGTCGAGATTTTGATGGATCTTCACGTTTTGAGGTCCCCTGAATTCAAAAAAGTGGTTTTCGCCACATGGTCTGTGTGTGTGTGTGTGTGTGTGTCTGTCGTGAACAAAATATCTCAAGAACGAAAAGAGCTAGGAGGTTGAAATTTTATATTTAAGTTAGGCACCCCCATGGGAAGTGACACAAAGCTTTTGAACAAAATCGACCAAAGAGTACTAGTACTTTACTGATGTACTTTTTCAGTTTTTTTCGATTTTCTCAAAATTTGATCCAACGATTTTTTTTTAAATTCAAAAATCAATTATTTTTTAGATTCTCAATAAAATGTATATTCTCATTTTGTCATTGAAATCTTCTGAAGACCACTTTACTCTTGTACTACATAGAAAAGATAGGAGAAATGGTTGCCATGGTAACAAAATATAAATATTTCGCTATACTTATAAATTTTACATCTTGAAAATCGAATATACTGTACTGTCGAAACTAAATACATGTCGACACAAAAAATCTGGTGTGACATGCACAGTACACAACTTTCGATTACCGAAGGTAAGAGAAAGTTGTGTGCTGTGCGCCAGTCACACCAGATTTTTTAAATTTTTTATCTTAAATAATGCCTTTTAAGTGCCTTTTTTTACAATAAATGCCTTTTTAAGTGCCTATTTTAATGATTTTTAGTGCTTAGTTGCCTGCCTATTTTAAAGATTTTTAGTGCCTATAAATCCGAGCCCTAGTTATTATATATTATGTACAGTCAAAAACCTTAACTTGGGACAGTTTTGATATTCAGCATGGTACCACCAGCAAACTTAAAAGTTTCTAACTTAAAGTTTAAAAAAATTTTATTTATTTTTCTGGACAAAGTTTGTAGTTTTAAAAATCCAACATATGATTATTTCACAATTAAAAAAAACAAAAAAAAAATAAATAAATTTTGCTTGTCCCAAGTTAGGCCCTGAAATTCTTAACTGGGGACATTGTTGATTTTCCATATTGGGGCCATGTTAAAACTTTTTTTTTAAGCATTCGTGTCCACACACACACACACACACAGAGAGACAATGCCAAAACTGTTTTTTTTTTTTACTCGACGAGATATAAAACTTGGAGAAACATCAAAATCTCGAAGTCGAATTTTTTTGACGATTCTCTTTATATTCTATACGAGAAAGTAAAAAAAGACTTGTTAAATTTGATCGTATTATTATTATAATAATTAAATATTGAAAAAATAAAGTCAATAAAATGAGAATATGTTTTTCTTGGCTGCTCATCTCTCTTCTTTATCTAAAAAGCTCTTGCCAAGTTTAATGGCAACGAAGGGCATAAGGATCATTATGTGAGCGCATTTTTTTTTTTAAGTCCTCGGGGATTGAATAGCAACTGGTGGTCGCTCAACATCCTTAACTAAATGCAATTAAAATTCTCTTCGCCCAATTTTTTCTTTTTTTATTATATGAGTTTATTAAATATAATTATATTAGATATCAAGATTTGAAGAGAGTTTTTCTCTCTCATATTTAATTTATTTCTGAGAAAATATGTGAATTTAACTAACAGTATCAACGCTCTTAAAAAACATGTATATTAACTACTATTAACTACTATACTACTATTTCTGAATAAATTTATTAATTATAATTATTTATTTTTAATAAAATTTCCTATTCACTACCGTAACGTGTGAGTGGGAATAAAAAAAAAACAATGTTAAATCATCAGGATTTTTACTTAACGCTTATAAATTAAAGAAATATTTTGACTTTATCAAATTGGGTAACTATATCTATAAATTTCAGCTATAATTTGTAATTATATATTAAGAGATATAAAAATACTCACATGAATAGTTATTTATTTAATGGTTTAAGTAGGTTGCCTATCTTTAGGCGTTTCCAAAAAACTCGTTCGTTCAAAGGTTATTGTATATAGCTCTGCGTATTTAAGTACTTGGGGGGGTAAAGGAAAGAAAAAGAGTGAGCCCATTTCACTATTTCTTTCATTAATGACTCTCAAGACTGACATTTCGATCCTGATTAGAACCATCTTCAGAACAGGATTGTCATTAAAAAAAAACAAATCTTTTTTTTTCAAAAGACAATAATGAAATATGAATTTTTATTCAAATTGAAATAATATTTTATTATCTGCGACGATACAATACTTTATTTTTATAAATTATTTGAAAGCCAATATAATTATTTTCGCTTGCAACGTGGATCGAACCCCTAGTCTTTAAGAGGTGAGACATATATCTCTGCGCTAAACCTACGGGGAAATATTTAATAAGATAAAAAAAAAAATGACTGACAGACATCAAATTCATATTCTTGATTTAATGAAAGCCAATTATTTTGTATAGTATCGATCCATTATTATAAATCCTATAATTAAAAAGACCATTTTCAAAATTATTTTGAAAAATTCTTTTGCTGATAACATACCGGTAGACTATATAATCTAATCTTTCACGAATAATTAAATTGTCCAAAAAATTCTATTCGACAACATTTTTCTTAATTTATTTTTACACCTTCAATTAGCCTCTAAATTTCTTAAATTTTTCTTTGGAATTTATTTTAAACAACTTTTTTTACTTTTTTAAATTCATTTGTCCTTCGGCATCGAAGGCTATTTAGACCCCGTCTAAATTTATTTCAATTGGATTAGTTACCAATATACATTTTTTTATTATTTTTCAAATATCTTTTCTAATATTTCTATCAATTTTAAATTTCACATTTTTTTTTTAACTCTACTGTACCAAGTATCATAGAATTTTATTTTTACTCTTTCGACTTTTGTGGCCATTTAGGGGTTTTAACGTAAGTTATATATTATTTATTATTTAATTGTACCGATGGCTACCAGGGGACGTTACACACGCTGATTCTCTATTGCCACCTGCTCGAGGCTTTTCCGCGCTTGGCATTGCTTGACTTACTGACTGTTGCTCTTTCAGGCACACATTTTCTTTTTTTTATTTAATTAATTTATTTTCCATAAAATTACTAATATTGTCTTCAGTCAAGATATTTTTGAGATGGAACAGAAATGATAAGCAATGCCAGGCCCTGTTTGAAAAATTCATGAAAGGCAACTGTAAAGCACAATCGAGATAAAATTTTTACCCTTGTTTTTTTTTTATAAAAAAACATTCACACTTTTTTCTCATTCACACTCACACTCACACACATATTCGCACAGTCTTTTCGGCAACTCAGGCCATTTAAGACTTTAGACGATATCCGTTATTGATTAATTTATATTATGGGGTCCAGGCATTCTTATTTAAGCCATTTGGTATCCAATTGGCTTAAATAAAATCATCGGACTGCCTGGGGTCCGAACCCGCGACGTTTGGTATATGAGGTTAGCACGCTAACCTCTACGCCATGCCCCGAGGGCCTTTACCCTTGTTAAAAACCCTAGCTAGCATAAGGATCATTTTTCAACCCAATTTTTAGTTAAAATCACTTTCATGTTCTCTTTTCTAAAAAAAAAAAAAAAAATTAAAAGGTGTTCTGGTAAAATCAAATGATGGCCATATCATGTTAAGTTTAGTTTGTGCGCCTTGTTCAAAATATCGATTGCCGATTTTTCTCTCTTAACCATTTTACTCTCCCCCCCCCCCCTCTCTCTCTCTCTCTCTCTCTCTCGTTGATAATTAACGAGTGGATCAGTTCATCAGCTTATTGAAAGATCGTTAATTCAATTCAGAGTTCTCAATTCTCTCCTCACTCCATTATCAATGTTCTCTCAGCTTGCTTTAACTTGTTGAACAGAGTGTTACGAGTTTCTTTGAAACTTCATACTTAAAGTTTCTAAATAGATAGGGTAAGAATTCTACTAGAACAAAATTTAAGACTTAAAATGTCTAATTTATTTAATTGTCTTCAATCAATCATTCTCCTTTCTCTTTGTTTACATCTTTTATGTGAAACATTATTAACCTGTAATGCAGGTTACTTAATTGTAATATTCTAAAGTTAGAAAATCTTTCATATTACTCTATATAGTGAAATCTCTATATTTTTTACATAAGGTAATAATTTCTATTTATACCATAGGAGTATTAACAAACTTGTTTAGAATCTATGAGTGAAAATACCAAATTCCTTACTTTGCGACGGCAGATACCATCAAGAGAAAAGATATTGGACAATAATGGCGGCTACCTGCCATCAGGCTCAAATGCCAGGTAGCCGCCATATTGTCCAATATCTTTGATCTTGATGGTACATACTTATTTTATTGATATATTGAAGATTTTCTCTCTGATAAGTTAGATTTTATTTTTTGTGATTGTTAAAATTAAATTTTCCTAACTTTTTCTAATTAAGGATTGGTCCCTTCGACATATCTTTAAAATCGGGATCGCGATCCTTTTGGATTTAAATAAGAAAATCCAAACCGATCCAGGATTTTTGGATTGCAGCAGCAGGATCGGATTAGTGGATCGGTTCGTCCGAACTAGTCGGATCTTCGGATCGCTTATCCACTTTAAAGAATTTTGCCCACGCGATATTTATGTATAAATTGATACGATAAAAAAAATGTAATAAAAATATGTCAGTTGAAAGAATCGTTTTGAAAAGCGACTATTTGGAATGAATGGGCATTAATTAAACGGTATACGTACCCTAAATAAATACAGTATCTCTATTCGTATATATTTATATTAAACTCGTTGGACAATTTAATATTTCCCCATTCCATCAAAAAATCCCGTCATTGTACTGTATATGTTAAAAAAAATAATTATTTTTTGATATTTCCCATTGACAAGATTTTTCCTTTTGAACAAACGAGTTAATTCCGTACTTTTTTTGACGAACTGATTGACATTCATATGATCTCGCATTGATCAAATGGATGTGATTATATATATAGACCTATATAAAAAAAAATTCCATTCGATAAATATCTTTAGTATCCAGTCACTCATTCCATTCTATTTTCATTCAGCCTAGGCTTTTACAATAGAGTTGATTTTTTCCGCATAGATTCACATTCATTCTACCATCTTGCGATTCCCTTTTCCATTTCATAGAAATATAAACAAAGCTAAGTAAAGGAACAATTAATTTATTCCTTCAAATTCGTACCTTTCTGCTTCTATTGTCCAATTAGTGAATATCTCATTATAATTCTCATATAATCAATGGATTCAAAATCGAGCAAGCAGCAAGAAATTATACAAAAGCCTAATATAAATTAAATAGAATGTGTGTGTGTGTTTGCATATTTCAAAAAATTTTTACTTAATTAAAAATTTCTTAAATAATTAAATTCCATTTGTAACGTTAAGTATTTAATATTTAAAAACAAATTTCTATTCAATATTTAATGTACTAAAAAAAAAAACCCGAGAACCACATTGCTCTCGAATTTTCATTAATAATAAATAGATGAATAATGAAAATTAATGATCTTTTTAAGAGGAATTAATTTTATCACTTCACTTAAGTAATTTATGTGAGAGCAAGACTTTGGGGAGCAGGGTGGATTGATCATATTGTCGTTCTAGAAAATGTCAGAAATAATATGAGGCAGAAAAGGATTTCTTTCAAGTGTAGAGTGGACTGGAGAACAGCAGATACAGAATGGAGAAAGGATTATTTTAAATCTATATAGCTGCACATTACTGATAGTATGGTTGATTAAAAGTTCCTATTTCTTATCTAGTATGATAAATAAGAGTAAGAATAGGTAGGCAACCAGTAAATGATAAAAAGTAAAATAATTTCGTTATAGTTTCGAGAAAGCTTCGCTCCTATCTTTAGTAAGAAAAATTGTCAGTGTCAATTGGTTGAACATAACAAAAAAATTTTTAATACAACAATATATATATTTGTATATACTGTAAAACCTCTCTTAACCGGCCTGGTTGGGACTGAGACCCTGGGCGGAAACTCATTTAGCCGGTTAATCCGAGGTTTAGGTGAAAAAGTGATTTTCATTTATTTTCATCACACTTTTCGTTTTCCTAACTCGCTCGTTTAAGAGTTCTCAAGCCTTTGTAGTAGGAAAATAGACTTGGAAGCAAGCGAGTAAACAAACTAGGAAACTCCTTCCTTCTCTTTCACCGTCTGAAGAAACATATTACACAATGTTACACCACACAGTTTAATTAAAACACAAAAAAAGTCATTTCTACATAATAATAAAAATAATGTATGATAAATAGTCTATACCTAATGTATAATACTAATGTGATTGGCCGGTTAATCCGATGCCGGATAAGAGAGGTTTTACTGTAATAGTAAAATAGTATTCAATATGAATAAGATTTATAGAGTTAATTAAATTTTAACTATCAACCCTAGGCTCTAGTTGAAACAGTTTAATAAATTTGCGAGTTTGTTAAATATATCTTTGACTTGACAAATCTGAATCGAGGTATTTATTGAATATTAATATGTTATTCAAATATAGAGATCTCGAAAATTATTTAATCATTATGTAATTATAGACAAAATTAAAGTCAATAGTAGACTATTTTCGGGCAATAAAAACAATAAAAATATTGTATTAATAATTTAATATAAATCTTTATATTACAATATTAATCTTATTTTATGAAATTAGTTTTAAAATATGAACCAAGTGCATGTATTATATTGCTAACATTTTAAATTAAGCACCGGTATACATGTTACTTTTTGAGGAATCAAATAATATACAGGTCAGCGTTTTTAATAAAAAAAATGAAATTTTCTAATCATTGTTAAAAAAAGATTTGGTGTGACTGATTGCACAGCAGAGTACTTTCTTTCTCTTACCTTCGGTAATTGAAAGTTATTTTCTGTTTCTCATGCCAGATTTTTCAGAATGGTAAAATATAAGATTTCAACTTCGTAGTACATTTCCTACATGTTTTATTTTGAATCCACATTTTGTGGGTTAAATAAATAGGGACAGGGCCTTATAAAAAAAATGTATAAACTGTATTAATATAATTGATTAATTCAATTAATATAATTTATATTTCAAGTATATTAAAATTTATTATTGTCATTATTCTACATAAGTGCATGTACTGTATTTTGGCCGAAATAGAAGCCTCATTCATAGCAGCAGGTTTTAAAAATTTATTTTCTACTAACTTTCTTAATTGTTTTGATTTTGAAAAAAACTATTAATATTTAAAATAAGTATATTATAAATCTGTCAAAATAATAAAGTTCAATTGTATCACAAAAAAGAGTAAGAATTTAGATTACAATTTTTCAAAAAACCTGAAATTATTTATATTTTATTCTTTTTATTATAAAACGTATAGAAACTTGGAAAGGTATTGCTTTTTTGTTTGACGTTGATTGAAATACTTATATAAAAAATAAAACAAAAGGATTCTTGGAATTTTGTTTATTTTTCATTAATAAAATCGTTTGTGATGTTTTTTTTTTAAATCTATAATACATAGACTACTATATAAAAATTTTAAATAATACCTATTATTTGAAAATTAAATTCTATTCATTTGATGTAATTTTTTATAGAATTGATATTTTCATTTTTTTTTTAATATTCCATCCCTAAATGAAAAATCTGGTGTGACTGTCGCACAGCACACAACTTTCTCTTACCTTCGGTAATCGAAAGTTGTGTTCTGTGCTTGTCACACCAGATTTTGTGTCGACATATATTTAGTTTCCGCCAATATATTAGAATTAAAGATGTCAAATTTATAAACATGGGAAAATATTTATATTTTGTTACCATGGCAACCATTTCTCCTATCTTCTCTATGAAGCACAAGAGTAAAGTGTGCTTCAAACAATTTTGAGAGCAAAACGAGAATATACATTTGAAAGAGCATCTAAAAAATAATTGATTTTTGAATTTTAATCAAAATCGTTAGAGCGAATTTTGAGAAAATCGAAAAAAACTGAAAAAGTACATCAGTAAAGTACTAGTATTCTTTGGCCGATTTTGATTAAAAGCTTATTTTTCCGGTCCCGGGGGTGTTTAACTTATATATAAAATTTCAGCCTCATAGCTCAATTCCTTCATGCTTAAAAGTGAACACAGACACACCCACCCACACACCCACCCACCCACACACCCACCCACCCACCCACCCACAGACAGACCATGTCGCGAAAACCACTTTTTTGGATTCAGGGGACCTCAAAACGTGAAGATCCATCAAAATCTCGACATCGAATTTTTGACATGAAACCAATACTTTCTCTCTCTATATATATATTACATATATACATAGGTAAGAGAAAGTAAAAATGTAATAGAGACTATGAAAGAGAGAGGAGATAATAAATAACATCTGCTATGAAAATGACAACCAAATTAATTAGATTAATTACATGAATTAATTATAATAAAACAAATGATGCCATGATCATTTGTATAATATGTAATCGCCTTTGTTATTTGGAAAATATATTATTTATGATGGAAGGGAAAAATAAGAACAAATAAGCCATTATTTGATAATGAAAATTTCTTCTCTTGTCCTCGGGCTAATGATAGATGATATAACAATTGATTGTATATGATCAGATTTAATAGCCTCTATGGCGGTAGCAGAATTTTGTTACGAAGTGAGGGCCAAAAATTTGTAATTTAGCCGAGGCAGTGGCGCATTTAAGAAGGGAAAGGAACCTATTCGGGTTTCATTTCACCCCTGGTATTTTTTGTTAAATAAAATTCTAAATTATGTTGAAAATAATACAATATATAAAAAATTCGGCCCAATCGGTCCTTACGGCATTTTCTTCTTTTTTTTTTTTTAATTTTAAAAGTTCCACCATGTTTATTGTGAAAATGAATTTTATTTGAAATATTTTAGAAAAAAAGAAAAAAAAATGTCCCGAATACGCTCCCCGTCCCAACCGAAAAAAATTTATTTCAAATGAAATTTTCAAAGTAATGAAA
This sequence comes from Euborellia annulipes, assembly GCA_023213315.1. Lineage (NCBI taxonomy): Eukaryota > Metazoa > Arthropoda > Insecta > Dermaptera > Anisolabididae > Euborellia > Euborellia annulipes. The sequence continues at coordinate 845 of JAKCPI010011050.1, read as the reverse complement.
TGATTGTCTTCTGCTACAATATAAATTTTATTAATCCTAGTTTCGAGGACCAATACATTTTTTTACATGAAAAAAAAAAAAATTCCTTGTAAAAAATTGTGTGAAAAAAAAACAAACAAAATTTCCATGTAAAAAATTGTATCAGACTATACATAATATACAATTTTTTACATAAAAATTTTGTTTCTTTTTTATTGTTTCATGTAAAAAAAATTGTATTGTATGAAAATAACATGAATTTTTTTTTTTAATGTAAAAAATTATATTGTATCAGACTGATTAAGAGGACAAATGTCCTCGAAACTAGTTTCTGTAATTAAATAAATTAATAAAATTTAAATTCCAGCAGAAGACAATCTTTTCATTGCTTCTAAAATTTGAATTAAGAAAATTCTGCTAATCTAGGCAAAAGAACCTTTCAAATTATTTCAAATGAATTTGGCATAAATACGGAGGAGATCTAAATGCCCTTAGATACTAAAAAACCTTAAACATAAAATAAATAAATTATTGAACTTATTAAAAAAAAAAAATTTTTAAAACACTTTTCCCTTTAATGACACCAAACCCTTGTGCTCACAACATTAATACCATTTACTTTAAGATCCCGAAAGTGTTTTGCCTTAAATTATATCCCTCGTTTATCAACAAATCATCACTTTGAAAATATTGCGATACTCCACTGTCCTGACTCCTATTCAATTCATAATCGTTATTTATGGAAGATTCTCTTAATATGCTGCCAGACTAAAAGTTTCCCTCAAGCTCCCCCTTTGGGAAGCAAACTCACCAGGTTGCCTTTCGCAACTCTAAATTTTGATTATAAATTATATTTTAAGAGAACA